>AUXH01000067.1:0-47917 GCA_000482145.1 Strigomonas culicis
GCGGCGCACCGCCGCCGCGCGAGCCCGGAGCGCGCGGCCGCCCACGCGGCGCTGCGCGCGGCGCTGGGCGAGGTCGTGATGCTGCAGGCGGTGAACAAACTGAAGCAGAGGGGCGTCGCCGTCGACGTGAAGCTGGCCGGGCGGCGCATCCCCGCGCTGCTGACGCTGACCGCGGACGAGGCGGAGCTGCTGTTCGACGTGGAGCGGGTCGTGCCGCGCGCGGCATCGCCCCCGACGCGGCAGCCGCCGCACCAGGCGGCCGCGCCGCGGAAGACGGTGGTGCCGCCGCCGCCACAGCCGTGGGTGGCGGGCGGCGCACGGCCGGGGCCGTCACCGGTGGGCGCCGCGGGGCCCTACCGCAGCCCCACGCGCGTGGTAGGTGTGCCGCCGCCGGGGCTCGTGCGCGCCGGCCAGCCGCCGCCCGGCGCGCGGCCGGTGCCGCTGCCGGCCGGCGCGACGCCGCTGCTGCAGCATAACATCCCCATCGTGCACAACAACCAGGTGTCGTGGCTCAGCGCCCACGACCCGCGCATGCGACGGACCCTGCCGGCACCGCCGCAAGGGCCGAGCGTCGCGCGACCGGCGAGCCCCGCGGCGGGGACGGCGACCGTGCAGGTGCGGGAGAAGCACCACTTTCCGCTGCGCAACGCGCGCGCGTACATGCCGTTTGCGGTGATGGGGCACGAGCGCGACCTCGGCGACGGCGGGCCGCGCACGTGGGAGGATGTCGGCGGGGTGCTGTGCGGCCCGGCCGCCTGCGAGCTGCTGCGCTGTTACCGCTGCACCCTCTTCGCGGAGCTGCGCGCGCCGGCGTACAGCGCCTATCGCGTCTTTGTGCTCGTACCGGAGACGCAGCGCGGGGCGCGGCCGCGGGAGGCGGTGCTGCTGGTGTTAGACTTCCGCACGCGCGTGGACCTCATCACGTTCCTGCTCGCCTTCCAGCAGGCGCGCGGCGGCCCGCCGCTGACCTACGGCCGCGTGCTGTGGCTGCTGGCTGCCCAGCGGCTGCAGCGCGCGCGGTCCTTCCTCGGGCTCAACCCCTTCGACCTCGACTACGTGCTGCGCGGCGTGCCGGTCCCGCTCGGCCGCCGCAGCGGCCCCGGCTCGGCGGCGGCCAGCACGTCCGTCAGCCGCGAGGCCTCCGCGCTGCTCGGCTACCGCGCGCCGTCGCCGCTGAAGCGGGCGACGCGGATGCTGAAGGAGCTCTTCTCGTCCCACCATCACGGGCCGTCCACGTCGCCCAGCCGGCGCGAGCGCGCGGCGGCGGCCCGCCGCGACACGCGGGTGATCGCCACGCCACCGCCACAGGAAGACGACGACGAGGAAGAAGAGGAGGAAGTGCCACAGGCGCACTCCGCCTACGAGGAACAGCTGCCGCGGTCGAGTGGAAGATTTGGGCTTCTGCGGCGCTTCTCACGAAGCATCAGCGGCGGCCGCCGCCGCAAGGCACGGGAGGCGCGTGCGGAGGAGGTCTCCCTGGCGTATCGGGACAACGCCAAAAGCGCGAAAGGGAAGACCTCTCGTCGCTTTAGCCTCCCAGAGTGATATGCAGTCGTTTGCGGCCTTTTCTGTTTGTATACGATTGTATTTTTTTCCTCCTTTGTTTGTACCACTTTACTTGTAACTGTACTTGTGCCTACTCTTTTGTCTTCCAAGTATCATTCACTGAGTCTACAGACAGCACAATAGGCACGAATGGAGCGAACCATTGCGATTTGAGTGTTTCACTGCCCTCTTCTCTTCAAAATGGCACATGTATTGTGCTTCTTGTTGCGTGATTCGATTCTTTCTTTCTACTTTTTTTTTTCCCGCTCTCTGTCTTCTCTCTGTTTCTGTTTCATTTTGACCACTTCTGGTGTAAAGTCATTCTGCATCTTTTTTTTTATTATAGATTTTAGTCTAAAGAACAAGTGAAGGGAAGCAAACAACCGCACTACGCGTGTACTAGAAGACGGGTTTGCACTTGAAAAAGAAGTATCCCCTCCCGCCCACCCACAAACACGCACGCACACACACAAAGGCACACTGGATTCTAACCATTTTGTGTGGGCCTTTTACTCGCTTACTTCTCTTCCTATTCTTCTTATAGTTAGCTAGCCTAGGTCCAATGCTGGGAACGCGGCGCGAGATCCCCTTCTCCAGCTTTGCGAACGAGCTCGGCTCCGATGGCCACCCGTCGAAGGAGATGCTCGACGCCCTCACGCGGGCCGCGACGACCGCCCTGACCAGCCAAGACGCGACCGCCCGCCGCGAGGCCTCCGACCAGCTCCTCTTTCTCAGCGCCTTCGAGTACTGGGAGCTCACGAAGCAGATATTCCCGCTGTGCCAGGATAACTATCTCCGCTTCATGGTGTGCAAGGCCATGAACTTTGTCGTACGCAACGAGCTGGGGCCGGATGACCGCCGCAGCATGCAGTTCTACATCCTGAACTACATACAGGACCGTCGCAAAGCGGGGGAGGTGCTCCCGAGCTTTCTTAGGAACTCCCTCTTCTCCGTCTTCGCCTCGGCGATGTTCGGCAGCTGGCGCATGATGGCGGTCACGTCGGAGTACCCCGACGGCGGCGCCCACGTGGGCGAGGACGACGACTGCGTGTACCAGCCGCACAAGGTGGTGGAGATGCTCTCCTCGTTCCTCGTGCCCAGCGAGGTGGTGGAGTGCCTGCTCGAGATCATCTCCTACTTTGGCAAACAGCTACAGACGACACTACTCGACAATGTGAAGAAGCGTTACGGGTCCAGCGTGCTGCCGTGCTTCTTCCGCACGCTCGTGCAGCTGCTGCCGGAGCTGCCGGCCGCCGCGGTGGAGGTCTGCTGCGCGACGCTGGAGAGTGTGCCGGACGGCTTCGCCGGCTTGATCGACCTCCGCCGCACGACGGAGAAGAGCGTCAACCTCATCGCGTGGGAGCGGTGGCGCGAGCCGCTGGAGGGGGCCATGGACTTCTGCGCGAACGTGGTGCTGCAGCAGCCGCGCGGCGCGCTGAGCGACGCATGCGGTCGCTTCATGCGGCTCTGCTCCCTCGTCTCGTGCCCGGAGGAGTCCTTCCTCACCTCGCGCGACAGCTTCTCCATCACGCTCATTAACTTCTCGGAACGGCTCTTCCTGCTCTGCGCGCAGGACAGCAGCCTCAGCGAGATGCTGGAGCTCGCGTGCGTGATTCTGGTGAACGTCTTTGAGCGCGCGCGGGACATCACGGTGCAGTACTTCTGCGAGAAGCCGGACGCGCTGCCGGCCTGGATCGACGCCGCCACCTTCTTCCTCTGCCGCTACAACGACGACGAGGAGGAGCTGCGCCGGCTGCTCATGTCGCTCTTCTACTACCTCGCGGAGAACCTGCTGCCCAAGCGGCGCGACGCCGACCTGCTGAACGTCGCACTGCGCGGCCGCCCGAGCGCTTCCCTCAACTACGCGGTCGACGACGAGTCCGGCTTCTTGGTCGACCCCTTCGGCCGCAGCCGGACGCCGTACAGCGCGGTGGGGCCGCTCGACGACCACTACACGCAGGTGCTACACGACGGCGTGCTGCGCGTCTTCCAGACCTACTTCAACACCATCATGGCGAACTCGCACCTCCGGAAGGACTCGCAGGAGCTGCGCTCCACCACCGCGCTGAAGATGAACAACGAGAAGATGCTCTTCCCGCTCGCGGAGCTGCTCTTCTGCGAGCGCATCGACCTGCTGCGTGTTCTGACGGACCGCCTGCGGGAGACGAAGGAGCAGTACGCGGCCTGCGTGCAGCTGCGGCAGCGGCTGCTGACAGGCGGCGAGTGCGGCGAGCTGGAGGCACTCGCGCGGTCCGTCGCGGAGGGCCTCAGCGGTGACGAGCTGTCGCAGTCGCAGAGCCGCGAGAACACGGTCTTCATCCTCACCCACATGTGCCTCTCGCGGCTGTCGGTCATCATCTCCATCGTCGCCATCGCGCTCATCAACGCGGAGGTGAAGGACCCCGACGTGCTCACGACCATCGCGGAGTTCGGCGAGCAGCTGCTGACCGCGGACGACAGCGTGACCATCGACCTGCTGCAGTGCCTCTCTCTCCTCGATGACGACGACACCATCGCGAATAGCGCCGCGCGCGGCGGCGGCGGCGGCGGCGAGGGCACGCGCCTCCACCTCGGCATTCTGCGCGCCTTCTTCTTCTTCTGCTCCTGCACGTACGAGTCCGAGTTCTCGCGGCTGCCGGCCTTCTACGAGGTGACGCTGAACCTCCTGCGCTTCATCTACCTCCACCACAGCGACGTGCCCTGCCTCATGATGGACGCGAACATTCTTCTGCACCGCATGATCACCAAGGGCATCAGCGCGAGCAACTTTCTGTCGTCGCCGAAGCTGTCGGACATCATGGAGGCGGTGCGCGACAACCGCCTCGTGGGGCTGCGGCCGCCGCTCGGCCGGGCGCTGACGGACGAGGAGAAGCGCGCGCGGCGCTTCTTCTATACGACCTTCACGGAGGTGGCCGAGACGCGCTACTACCTGGGCTACGACAACGGCAACGTGCCGCTCGTGACGCTGGTGCACCGCCTGCTGTCTGACGAGGAGCTCAACTACGAGCCGAACATCGCGCTGCAGGACCTCGCCGCGGTCACGAACGGGTGCCACCAGGTGGACTTCTTCCTCACCATCGTCGACGGCGTGCTCGGCAAGAAGGACATGCTGTCGGCGCTGCTGCGGCAGTCCGCCGACTGCGCGCACACGCTCGTGTACCTCTTCGCGAAGCTCTTCTCCCACGCGCGCATCTTCTTCGCCGACAGCCGCGGCCACAGCCAGACCGTCTTCGAGCTCGCGAGCGTCGTGCTGAACTCGCTGTGCGCCTTTTACAGCATGCTGTCCTACAGCGGCGGGGCGAGCGACGGGCCGCACATGTTTCACTACCCACCGGATGTGGTGCCGCCGAACGTCGTCTACGACGTCTCGGACATCCTCTACAGCCTGTGCAGCTCGCCGTGGTGTAACATCGGCGTCATGATGTACTACGAGCGCGCGACGGTGGACGTGTTCTTCTGCGGCTCAGTGGAGGTCCTGATGAGCGTGTCAGCGCCGCTGCTCATGTCGACGCAGAAGGGGTACGACCGCGTCTTCCGCGCGATGCTGGCGGCCCTCACGATGGACGGACAGACGTCGGAGTCGCTGCACTTTCTGCTGATGCGGCAGGGCATCTGGGGCAACCTGCTGCGCTACCTCACGCAGTGCCTCTCGCAGAGCTTCGTGCAGAGCATCCTGCAGCTGATGCACATCATTGTGCGCAGCAACTACCAGCGGCTGGACAGCCCCGTGCTCTACGAGCGCATCGAGCCCAAGACGCTGTCCTACGCCTTCGAGGAGGTCGCGGTGCAGGTCGCCACGGTGCCGCACGCAAACGTGGTGCAGCTCAGCGACGCCTTCGGCATCATGCAGATGAGCTTCCGCAGCGCGCCGGTCGAGTGCACGGCGCGGATGGAGGCGCTGCTGGAGGTGTGCAGTGCCTACCACCGCGTGCGGCTCCGCGCCATTTTGAACGTACTGACGGACAATCGCCAGGACGCGCTCGCACGCTACATGCAGGTGTTTGGCCAGTCCTCGTCCCTCGGTGCGCTCACCGCTTGGTGAGCGCGGCGGGAGAGAGGCGCCCCGCACCGCGTGCACCGCCGTCGCTGGCGCGGTTACGTATGACGGGGGAGCGCGACCGCGTGTTGTGCGTGTGTAGATCTTTCTGTTTCGCATCGTGATACGAGTTGTTTGTGTCTGTTTGGTTGCTTCCATTTGCCATAAAACGTTATAAATTTGTATAGTGGACCTACGCACAAAAAGTAGATCCTAAAGAAACCTAAAGAAAAAAAAGGAAAGTATGCGTACTACCTCAAATTACGTCACGTCAGATTTGAAGATATTTATTATTAATCATAGATAAGCTATCCACACCCTTCTATCCCTTCTTTTCCATCATCCATTTATTGTCACTTGGTCGACCGAGTGAATGTTAGTATCGCACACTGTGGCGGTACTACTACTTACTGAGATGTTTGTTTCATTATTTCATTGAATGTGCCCTTTTGTCTCCTCTCTTCTTTTCGATAGCCTGTAAAACAACAACAAGAACAACAACAACAAAAAAGCCGGTTACTCTGAACCTCTTGTGTTGTTGGTAACATAGTCGTTATCGAAGACAACAACCTCAACAGAAAACAACATCACTGCAACAACAACAACAACAACAACAAAAATAGTTAGAAGAACAAAACGAACATGTACGCGAATGTTAACAATGAAAGCAAACGAGGTCATCCAATTCGGTTCAAGTCCTTCCTGCGCAACACCCTACTAGACGTCATGCGCAGCCGCGGCTGGCTCGAGACGGACAGCGATACCGACTGGGACTACTACTGGGCCGACGTCACGTGGATCCGGGAGAACTACGACCACACGCGCCTAGAGGAGTACCAGCGGCTGAACCACTTCCGCAACCACTACGAGCTGACGCGCAAGGACGTGATGGTGAAGAACTTCAAGAAGATGCGGAAGAGCTATGAGAAGGAGGGCAACGCGGAGGAGGTGGCCGCGTGGGACTTCTTCCCGGTCACGTACTCGCTCCCGCACGACTACGGGCTCTTCGAGCAGGAGTTCAAGCGGAACCCGAACGCCATCTGGATCATGAAGCCGCCCGCCAAGGCCCAGGGCAAAGGCATTTTTCTCTTTTCGAAACTGTCCCAGATTGCGGAGTGGAAGAAGGAGTTCAACATGCGCGTGAACGGGTACACGGGCGGCGCCACGCGCGCCCCGGCGAACACGTCGGCCGCGGCGCTGCTGAGCCAGACCTACGGCGTTCAGGAGAGCGTGGAGCCCTACCTGGCACAGCGCTACATCCACAACCCGCACCTGGTCGGCGGCAAGAAGTACGATCTGCGCATCTATGTGCTCGTGACGAGCTATCACCCGCTGACCGTGTGGCTGCACCGCACGGGGTTCGCCCGCTTCTGCCACCAGCGCTACTCCCTGGATGATATAGACAACACCTTCATCCACGTGACGAACGTCGCGGTGCAGAAGACGAACCCCAAGTACACCACCATGTCGGGCTGCAAGTTTGGCATTAGAAACCTGCGCACCATCATCACCGCGGCGCACGGCGCCGACCGCGCGAAGGAGCTCTTCGAGGACATCCAGATGATGATCTTGCGGACCATCTTCTCCGTCGAGCGCATCATGATCAACGACGCCCACTGCACCGAGCTGTACGGCTACGACGTCATGATCGACGACCAGCTACACCCGTGGCTGATCGAGACGAACGCGTCCCCGTCGCTGACGGCCGAGACGCCGGCGGACTACCACCTCAAGTTCAACATGCTCGAGGACATGTTCAACATCATCGACCTCGAGAAGCGGCGCCAGGGCGACGAGCGGCGCGTCGGCGGGTTCGACCTGATCTGGGCGAACGGGCCGGTGAGCGCGCCGCCGGAGGACCGCCGCCCGCTGCCGCGCCAGCCCTGCCACCTCGGCTGCGCGAACGAGCTGGAGATACCCATATCCGTGATCCGCATGCCGCGACGGCTGCAGGACCACAGCAGTAGCGAGCGCCTCCTGACCTAGCGCTGCTTGTTGCCATGAAGGCAGCATCCCTTTATCCTTACACCCACTTTGGATTTTATCCATCAATATGTCTATACCTATATACATATCAACACATTTACTTTCTCTTGTACAATTCGGCTTTCGTCGCACCTTTTTTGTTATATATATATATATATATATATAATTTGGTTCGTATTTTTGTAACTTTTTCTGCACCCTCACACGTGTACAAGTGAGCGGGCTTACACATCCAATCATCCATCAAATCAATAAGAACATCAATAAAAAGTGAGCAACTGCAGAACACTCCCTATTCCGTCGTGCTGTGATGTTTTATGGTTCGTCTTCATCTTTTCCCCCTGCTGGCACTCTCATTCTCTCGCATTTGAAAAGGAAACACTTATTTTTATACTGCATCGGAGACATTCTATCTTCTTGTTTACTGCAAAAGAAAGATGCCTGCGCTTCCTCAACGGATAACGCATGTCCTCTTCTATTGTATAGTAGTGCTCCTTCTAACCACGTGCGGCTGCACTTCTGTGGAAGGGAAGAAAACCAACCACTGGGCGGTCATCGTGAGTTCCTCGCGCTTCTGGTTCAATTACCGCCACACGTCGAACGCGCTGACCATGTACCACATTCTCCGTCAGCACGGCATCGACGACGACCACATCATTCTCTTTTTACCGGACAGCTTCGCGTGCAGCCCCACGAACCTGTACCCCGGTTCCATCGTGTACGAGAGCGCCGAAGACGCCGAAGACGCGCAGCGGAAGAACCTCTACGGCTGCAGCACGCAGGTCGACTACGCCGGCGACGATGTCGACGTAAAGCGCTTCCTGAGTGTGCTGCAGGGCCGCTACGACGGGAGCACGCCGCCGACGCGCCGCCTGCGGTCGGATGAGGACTCCAACATTCTCATCTACGTCGCCGGCCACGGCGCGCGGTCCTACTTCAAGTTCCAGGACTCCGAGTTCGTCGGCTCCTCCGACATCGCGGAGACGTTCTCGCTGATGCACGCGCAGAGGCGCTACAACAAGATCCTCTTCCTGGCCGACACCTGCCACGCCATCGCGCTGTGCGAGAGCATCGAGGCGCCGAACGTCGCGTGCCTTGCGTCCTCCATGGCGGAGGAGGAGAGCTACTCGCAGGGGACGGACTACAAGATGGGCGTCGCGCTGTCGTCCGAGTGGATGAACGAGGCGCTCTTTCTCCTCGACGGCACGGACTGCGCGAGCGAGACGGCGGGCACGAACATCCCGGAGGTGGTGCTCAGCACGGGGCGCGCCAACGCGGAGCGGCGGTCGATGCTCCACCTGTCATGGTTCGACTTCAACTACCACCCGCTGCGCGCGCGCTCGGGCACCAAGTCGACCCCCGCACACCGCGACGCGGTGAACAACCCGCGCGCGCTCCACGAGTGGAAGGTGTCGGAGTTCATCTGTGGGGAGAAGGCAGAAGGCGCACCGATTAAAGTCCAAGACGGACTACTGTGAGCCTACGTCTGTTTGGTGCGCATCGCATTACCTCTTCTGTTTGTTGCATCTTCACCCGTGCTTTTGCTCCCGCAAAGAAAATACCATCTGTGTTTTTTCTGTTTTGTGCGTGTATGCGTTTTTGAGGTGTTTTGGGCCTTGTCCCATGCATACTATTTCTTTCCCTCTTTCCCTTTTCTGTCTCCACATTACCGTTCGCTCGTATAGGTTTTCGTTTTTTTTTTGATTTTGTTATTGGCTACCCAAAGAGTGTGCTCACACGCATTCTTCCCTCTACCACTTGTATTTCTTGCGCGGCCTGTCTTACCACACCGTATCGCGCCTTCTCATGAAGCGTTTTGTGTGCCGTGCGACGCGCTCGATGGGCGCGGCGCCGCTGCTGTGCGCGGCGGTGCGCCTCTGCTCCACTAGTGGTCCGTCCATCGACGCGGGGCCGACCATCGCGCCGAAGAAGCCGCGGCGCCGCATCGTGCCGCGCGTGGACGCCGCCTCGCTGATGCAGGACGTGCCATCCGAACCCGGCGCGCACGCGGAGCTGTCCACGGCGGAGCTGGAGCGCAAGGTGGAGGAGCTGGCGCGGCTGAGCCCCAAGGAGCTGGAGGAGGTCGTGAAGCGCTTCGAGGCGCAGGACGAGGAGAGCGGCCGCGTGCTCGCGGAGGACTCGCTCTACCAGATGGATGTGTCGCTCAAGCCGCGCAGTGCCGGCGCCACGCGCGTCTTCTGGAAGGACGTCGACGTCGCGCCGCTGCCGGAGCACCCCGGCTGGTACACCGTCATGGTGGACGGCCGGCGCGTGAAGGCCTTCGAGTCTGACCTGCCGCTGGCGGTGCCGTCGGAGGAGATGGCGTACTGCTGCGCGCAGGAGTATGCGGAGCAGACGGGCCACATCAACAAGCTGCTCATGCCCATGACAGACGTCTGCAGTGGCGCCCTGCACGTCGCGCCGCAGATGATCCCGCCGCGCCTGGACTACCTCATGTCCTTCTTTCAGAACGACAACATGTACTTCCGCGCGGCGCCCATCGCGCACCAGCAGGATGCGCTCATCCAGCCCATCGCGGACTGGGTCGAGAAGACCTACGGGCTGCCGGTGCCCCGCATCGTGGGCATCGGCCACCCCAACGTGTCGCCGCATGCCGTCGCGGTGATGCGGGAGGCCCTCGCGGCGATGGCGATGAACCCGTACCAGATCGTGGCGCTCTGCGTGGCGGCCCAGTTCACGAGCAGCCTGCTGCTGCCGCTCGCCCTCTTCCACGGTGTCGTGGACCTTCCGACGGCGCTGCAGATCAACCGCGCAGAGGAGATGCACAACATCACGGAGGCGGGGATGGTCGAGGGCTACCACGACATCCGCGAGGCGGACGTGGTCACTAAGATCTGCGCCTGCGCCATGACGTGGAAGCTCATGGCGAATGTGCCGCTGTCGAAGTGTCTCGCGATGCCGCGTGCGTCATCGCCGCTGGATGACGTGGATGGTGTGTAGATGGCTGGGTATGTGCACCGGCCCACGGGCACACAGGTAGGGGTCTGAAGCATAACTAATTAATTATCGTTTTCTTTTCTTTTACTAATGGTTACAGACTTAAATGAACTAAACTAATTGGAAGGCGAAGAAAAAAAGAAGGGGCTGTGCTGTCTCTCTCTCTCTTCCCTTTTTTTTTGTTCCTTCTTTTCGCGCGCAATAAGACGATCAGCTGTAGATTTATAATTCTTCTCTTTTTTTTTTATTTAGCGCCGTAGCTTTTTATGCGCTTTTTCATTAATCGCTCTCTTCTCCTTACCGGTCGCCTCTTTGCTTCTCATGGCGATGAAGGCATTTGTTACACCATTGCACTCCTTTTTTCTCCTTGCTTACCTCCGTCTCTGTTCTTCAATTCTTTGTAGAAACAAAACTAACAAAGAAAGGAAAAGTAACTCTCTTGTCATTGTACTTTTTCCTTTCCTTTTTTTTTTTACATCCTTTTTTTTCCTTGTTGTTTTGGCCCTACCCATGCAGGCGTCTCGTCTTCTGTGCATCGGACTGCGGCGTGTGCCTGCGGCGGTCGGCGGTGGCGTCGGCGCCTACGGGGCGCTGCCCGCGCTTAGTCTGTCCGGTGCCGCCCTCCTCTGCCACGCCCGCTTCGCCAGCACAAAGAACCCGTACACGGTCCTCGGCATCAAGCAGGGCGCGACCAAGCAGGAGATCAAGAAGGCATACCGCGTCATGGCGCGCAAGCACCACCCGGATGCCCCCGGCGGCAACCACGAGAAGTTCCAGGAGATCCAGGAGGCGTACGACCAGGTGAAGAGCGGCGTGTGGATCCGCAAGAACGCGGAGGGCGGCGCGGCCGGCGGCGACGGCGGTGGCAGCGGCAACACCAACCGCTATAGTGGCTTCCGCTACACGACCCGGACGCACCAGAAGAGCAAGGTGAGCTACGACGAGTTCTACACGGAGATGCACACCGGCAAGGTGAAGAAGGACCCTTTCGCGGACGACGACGAGGAGGAGGGCGGCGCGAGGGCGGACCCCCGCAAAAACCCATTCGCGATGAACGAGATTGCCTTCGAGGCGTGGCTGCGCTTCATCGTCATGTGGTGCGTGCTCTTCATGACGCTGCGCGTGGTGCTGTTCCTCATCTTCCCCCCGAACTGGGAGAAGCCGCAGCGCAAGCCGCCGCCGAAGGAGATCCGCAAGCGGCCGCCGCCACCCAAGCCGCTCGGTGCCCGCGAGGGTGCACTTGTGTCGTAAGAAAAGGAGAAACAGAAGAAAAAAAAAAAAAGAGACTTGAGGATGAGGAGATGTTGTAATGATAATACCACTCAGCTAAACACATAAGAAGGAAGGAAGGAAGGAAAAAAAAAAGCTAAAAATAAAATTTATGAACACGTGGAATGAACGTTGCATGCTACCACTACTGCAACGGGAGACGGGGATATGATTACACCTTCGCTTCCATTAATACACTCTATATTCACACACAAACATATTACAGTATCACATTATGACTCTTATTGCTGTGGTTCTATTTTTGTTCTCTACACTTCTTTTTTTTGTTTTTTTTTCTCTCTTCTTTCTTGTTTCTTTATTATTACTATGATTCTTCACTGTATAACATTAATTAAATAATGTAAATCCTCAGTGCACTTCTTCCGTGCATGGTCTTAGGTGTGTTTTGCTGTCGTTTATTTCTTTCGTGCTTCTCTTTGCTTTTGTCTTTCATTTGCATAGCACTTGCATATCTCTTCTTGCACTTTTCTTTCTTTCTCCACCCAATCCAGTATAGTAGTTTCTTTTGTATTTATTTCTCTCGCTTTTTTTTTCATTTGTTAGCTCGTCCTCGTCTGTTTTGCTTAGCGTTTGGTTTAGTACTTTCGTTTTTTTTTCTTTTGCCGTGTTGTTAGCATGTTGCGCCAGACGCGACTCATGGCGGCGGCGGACTTCAAGCAGAAGTCACGCTGGTCGTACGTGTGGCCGAACATGCACTACGGGGCAATGTACCTCAACTACAGCGTGGGCCGCAAGATGCCCATGAAGGGCGTCAACTGGGTGACGCGCGATAGCAACCGCCTGACCAGCTTCTCGGAGCGCTACGGCGCCGTCATCGCCGACCTCGACGTGAAGCGGAACGAGGAAGAGCTGAGCATTCCCCTCGCGGACATCCGTTGGAACGACCACCGCCGGATCTACTGGAAGTGCAGCTTCTGCGGCTCGAGCTACCGCAAGAACGTGTCCGTGCGCACCAAGTTCCACGCCGGCTGTAACGCCTGCAAGCGGCGCTTCTCGTCGGAGGTGCTGCAGGGGCAGACGGCGGTGCGCCCCCTGGCCGAGCAGCACCCGGCGCTCGCCGCCAAGCTGAACCCCGAGAACGAGAAGAACCCCAACGTGGCGAGCCTCAGCGTGACCAGCAAGTTTGAAGCGGAGTGGAAGTGCGAGGGCTGCGGCCAGCCGTACCGCGCCTCGATCCGCAGCCGCACGGGAGAGGTGGAGCCCGGCCAGGCCCCGGTGCACCCGCAGGCGCCGGCGTGGTCGGCGCACTGCCCGGCGTGCTCTTGGAGGGCCAACATGCAGCCCCTCGCGGAGAAGATCCTGCGCGAGAAGCGGGGCTACCTTGGCCTGGAGGAGCTGCCCGAGCGGCCGGCGGAGAAGATCCCGCGTCGTCGGAAGTTGACGGCGTGAGCACCAGCACATCCACACATACAAGCGTATTAAGAATGATTGTTGTAATACATATGAAAGCTGACACGGAAGAGCGTACTTTCCATCCTTCTTGCTGTTATTGTTGAATGATCTAGATGACCCGTGCACCTACCAATGTTGCTGATGCTTTCTTCTTTCTCTCTCTCTCTCTCTCTTTCTTATTACAGGAACGCTTATTAGGTCGATGTCGAATCGCTTTTATCAGAAGTTCTATCTGCAGTGCGGCCAGTGCCGCGCGGTCCAGCGCAGCGCACAGGGCTACCGCCCGCTCGCGAACCCCATCCTCTTCAACTCCGACGACCAGTGCCGCAACTACCACCAGGAGCAGCGCCGCGCGGCCTCCTACAGTGGCATGCGCGTGACGTGCCGCTGCGACAAGTGCACGCGGGTGCACAGCAACTGGCGCGTGCTGGACGGCCAGCAGTTCTTAGACCACAAGCTGTCGCTCACGCCGGAGGAGCGCAGCAAGCAGCTGTGGTCGTGAAGGGAGAACACGGTGTACCACAACAAAATAATAATAAAAACACAAGAAAATAATCAAGAAAGAAAGGTGGTCTGGATGCAGTCCGGTTCCCTGTATGAAGAGGAAATGTCTTTGTTACATCTCTATGAATGTTGGTTGATGTGGTTGTTGTTGGAATTACAGTCTTCAAAAAGAAAAACAGCAACTACAGAATAGAAAAGGGAGAAGGGATACTCTTTGTCCCGGAACTACACACATTTTAACACAAATGCACCCCTTTGTATATTCTGTAACTCTCCCCCACCATTTTTCACTTTCTCTTATTATAGATTGAAGGTTTTTTTGAACTTTGTATTGCTGACGCACCAAGAATAATTAGGTGAAGCAATCAGGAGAAACCCTTCACATTTCAATATATAAGCTATTCCAAGACAATAAATAATTTAATCTTTTGCAAGCGATCAATCGAGAAGACACGAGAGCGGCAGTTAATCCATACAAAGCGAAAAGAAAATAGTGGCGTTAAAAAAAGAAAAACAGTAGTTTTTCCCCTTTTTTGCAACATTATCCTTTTCACGCCTGTTTAGATTCCTCTTGAAGAGCCTAGAAGGGGAAGAAGCGTCCAGTCGAAAAAACTATATCCATTGAAAAATAAAAAGAAAAGAATACTTCATTGTATTTTTACTTCCGACCTATCCATCAATACTTTCCCCTTTACTATTTCCCCCTCCCCCACGACGGCCACCATGACGGATCGTGCGCGCACCATCGCGGTCAGCTTCGCGAAGCGCTACTACAGCACGCTAGTGGAGGACGTGAGCCAACTAGGGCTCCTGTACATGCCCACCGCGCGCATCGAGCACCACGGCCGCAAGGCGCACAGCACGGAGGTGCAGGCCCTGCTCTCCTCCCTCTACCCCCAGGGCGAGGTCACCGGTGTGTCCATCAACGCCGTGACCGCCGTGCGCACCGCCTCCGGCGCGACCGAGGTCGAGATCACCGGCTCGCTGACCTACAGGGACCGCGAACAGGCCTTCCGCCAGAAGGCGCAGCTGCGCGAGGTGCTGGAGAACACCTTCGCGATCATCACGGACAACGTGCGGCCGTGGGTCGTCGTCTCGCACGCCGCCGCGACGAACTGGGCGCTCGCCGAGACGACGCCGGTGGCGACGCCGCCGCCCGCGCGCACGGCGACGCCGCCGCAGGAGTCGAGGCAGGCCACCGCGGCCGCGACGCCGGCGGCCGAGGCCGCTGCGCTCGCCAAGACGCCGGAGCCGAGCACCGCGGCGCCCGCCGCGGCGGCGGAGCCGGTCGACCTGAGCGGCCTCAGCTTCGCGGAGCGGCTGCGGCTGCGGCAGAGCAGTAAGGCGGCCGGGGACCACGTCGTGCGCGTGACCGCGACGACGGAGGCCGAGGCCGCCGCGCGGGCCGCCGCGAAGGAGAAGGCGGCCGCCGCCGCGCGGGAGCGCAAGGAGCGCGAGCGCGACGGCGAAGCGAAGGAGCCCAAGAAGGCGCGGCAGATGAGCGAGGACCAGGGCGACGGCGCCGCCGCGGACGGCGCCGCGGCGGCGAAGGAGGCGGCGAGCGCGAACCGGCGCGACAAGCGGCGCAAGGCGATTGTCTATTACGATATAGTAGTGAAGGGGCTGCCCGCCACCGCCAGCGAAGCCTTTGTGCGCGAGCTGGTCGGCACGGCCGCCGCCGTGCGCCTCGTGAAGCTGGAGTCCGCGCCCGCTAAGAAGGACGCGCGGCAGATCCGCACCTTCGCCTTCGTGCAGCTCGACCAGCCGGCGCTCAAGGCGGCCGGCCAGACCCGCGCCGAGGCGATCGCCGCCGTCCTCTCGGATGTGCGCACGCGGAAGGTGCTGACAAACAATATCCAGATGGAAGAGGTGCACGACAAGCTCCTTCCGGAGAAGGAATGAACACGGTCATGCGTAGATAATAAATATATATATAAAAGAAAACGAGATGAACCCGTAAGAAGATAGAAGTGTCAGGAAAGAACAGGACAGTAAGTATAAATAGAGTTCCATGGAAGGAAAGAAGAGAGTAATCTAACCTACAACTCCGCACAGCGGAACATGGCGCAAGGAAAAGAGTCCCATCGACAAGGAAAAAGAAAAAACTCGGGAAGGAAGTCTAGGTAAGCGCGTGATAACAAACACATAAGGAGCGCAAGAGCTTCTGAAAATATGAGTTCGCTACGTCTTCCTTTTTTGTTTGTTTCGGTAATATCTTTTTTTTTTTTCAATTTGTGAGAATCATCATAATAAGGGTAAGAAGTAAGCGTGATAAGGTGGTACTGGGAATTCCATCGAAGATCCAGTATTTGAATTTTTTGTTGTTATTGTTGTTTCTTTTTGTTTTCCTCAACGTGTTGTATAACACTGACTGACAGGACACCAATTGCGATAATGGTGATTACGATAAAAAGGAAGAACAAAAAACAGTATTTAAAGGTGTATATCTACACTGCATGTGTCTGTATGTGGCTGTTTTTTTTCTTTCTTCTCTTACTTATTTTTTTTCTCCTTGTCGTGCTAATTTGTTTTTTTTTTTTGTACTTTTTTTAATGATTTTCTATTAATAATTTTTTTATTTTAAATATAATAATATATAGTATTAATAACACTAATCAATACAAACGGTACTGCAATGAATACATTGTTGTTTCAAAGTGCATGTCCACTTAATTCCAACTCTCGCCCAGCTTCCATTTTCTTTTTTTGTCTTGCGCGTTCTTTGTACTACAACTATATGTTCCTGTCTCTCTCTCTCTCTCTCTCTCATCTCCCTTGTGGTGCTCTTTTCTCTGTGTCGTGAGTGTGTGTACCGGCGATCATCCTACTCTGCACCTCCCAACGTCATGCTGCGCGTGATTGGCTTCACCGGCACCATCGCGAGCGGCAAGACGGCGCGCTGCAGGCACCTCCTGCGAACGGCGCACAACTACCAACTGCGCGCAATGGACGGGCGGTCGGCCACGCACCCGCTCCCGGCGGCGGCGGCGGCGCCGCTGTCGGTGGAGGAGGCGCTGCGGTGCGCCACCGTGCGGGCGGCGCTGCCAGCGCTGCGCGTGGGCGTCAAGTACATCAACGCGGATCTCGTCGGGCACGCCATCTATCTGCCCGGCAAGCCGTGCTACTACGATCTTATCCGGACGTTCGGCGAGCGCATCGTCGCAACGGAGGCGCCCCTTCCCACGGCGCCCGCCGCCCGCGGGGCAGAGCCGCTCATCGACCGCCGGGTGCTGGGCGGCCTCGTCTTTGCGGACAGGGACAAGCTGCAGGCGCTCAATCGCGTCTGCGGCCCCTACATCGCGCGGGCAATGGCGGAGGAGCGCGCGGCGCTGGTGGCCGCGTCGCGCGCCGCCGGACAGCGCGGCCTCCTCCTTATCGTCGAGGCGGCGCTGCTGCTGCAGATGGCCGAGACCATGGCCGCGTGCACGGACGTGTGGTACACGCACTGCCGCGAGCCCGTCGCCGTCGCGCGGGTGGCGGCGCGCGACGGGCTGCCGGAGGCGGCGGCGCGGCAGCGCGTGGCCAGCCAGCGCGACGTGCTGGGGCAGCTGCGCGGGCTGCGGGAGGCCCCGGGCCCTCTGCGGGGCAACGTCGTCGCGCTGGACACGTCGGACGTCACGCTCGAGGAGGGCCTCGCGGAGGTGGAGCGCACCTTCGAGCGCTTCTGGCGCGACAGGGTGGCACCGCTGGTCGCCGCGTAGTGCGGCGCGGTCGTCCCGTGGGTTGAGAACTTTCTGCTGACGCATTCTGGTGGTATTGCTGCTTGCAGTTTGTTGTGCAATGCTCTTTTCCATGGTGTTGGTGTTCTTTCTTTTATTTGCAGATCATTTTGTCCTTTCGGTTGTCGTCGATCGACACGCATATATATATATATATATATATAAATTACAACATTAGAATGAAAATGCATCGACTGTGACGCTTTCCCTATTCCCTTTCTTATTCACATCCTTTTTTTTCTTTTTGAATCTTTCTGTTGTTTGTTCTTTCGTTGCTGATGACAATACAAAGGTCCGTGTTAGTTTTTTTTTTTGTTGTTGTTGGACACATTCATCGTGTGTACCTCTCCTCGGTGTTTCCCGAATCGCCTACAGACCTCCTGAAGCACCCAACCCGAGGGAGTGGGACGACCACACGCTACAGCCACAGGAACGATAGTGACGGCGCGACACAATAATGAGCACCGTGGACGAGCTGCGCGCGCTGATCGAGGCGGAGCAGCGCAGCCACCAGGCGACGATGGCCGAGCTGCACCGTGAGACGGCGGCGCTGCAGTCTGTGCTGGCAGATCAGCAGGCCGCCTTCACGGAGCTCATCACCCGCGTGACCGAGCTGCGCGTTGCGAAAGGCGAGTTCATGGCGTCGCAGGCCGCCGGCGGCGCGAAGCTGCGGCACTTCCAGACGGGCTGCGGGCTCGCGGACGAGATCCTGATGCGGCTGCAGGCGAAGCTGCGCGAGCCCACCGGCAAGAGCGGCTCGCTGCTGGACAAGCTGGTCGCGGCTGCGAAGGAGGGCCTCACGCGGTCGGGGCGGGGGCAGCCCGTGCGGCTCGCCGCGGACGTGGCGCACACGAACATCGCGATCGCGACGCGCCCCGACATCCGCGGGGTGCGCGCGTGGGCGAAGGAGCACTGGGCGGCGTGCCCGCGCTGCGCCGCGGCGGCGACCAAGCTGCCGCGGCAGGAGCCCTACAGCTACAGCAGCACGAGCAAAGGGCTGCGCGCCGCGCCGGACCTGCGCCGGGTCCCCGGCAAGCGCTACCGCCGCGTCGTGGTGCGGCTGCTGCAGGACCGCAGCCTCGAGGCGCGGGGGGAGGAGACGACGATCGAGGTGGTGCGCTCCATCCTCCTATTGCGCGTGCAGTCTCCGCAGGGCCAGCCGCTGGCGGACGCCCGCGCGACGTCGGCCACGGTGGCCGACGTCGTGAACCGCGCGGTGCGCGAGGCGCTCGCGATGACGCAGGCGCGCGTGCGCACCTCCGCGCCGTGGAACCAGGCGGCGACCGCGAACACGGAGCTCTCCGTCGCGGTGGACCTCCTACTGCACTCGATCGTGCCGGTGGTGCGCGTGAAGGCGGTCAACAACCCCTACGCGGCGCAGGACCGCTGCTCCATCCTGCAGGTCGAGGTGCGCCTGTGCACGCCCATCCAGATCTCCGTGCTGACGCCGCTGCTGGACGTGATGCAGCGCGCGGACCACCGCGCCTACATCGCCGCGCACCTCTGGACGCCGCTCGCGCGGACGGTCGGCGGCTTCTTCGGCCACCAGGACGTGCTGCAGGACTACACGGGCGTCGCGGTCCGCTTCGTCGATGGGCTCTTCGACCTGTTTGTGCAGGCAGAGCAGCAGCGCCAGAGGACGCCGCACCCGGTCGAGGTGACGGAGAAGCTGTACGTGCTCGCGCACGCCCTCGCGCTGTCGAACACGACGGTGGAGCTCGAGCTGGCGGTGCCGAACGTGGTGGAGCAGCTGCGCAGCACCGGGGCCGCGAAGCGCTCCGGCCTGCGGCTGGCGCGCGCGCTGCTGTGCAACCTGACGGCCCCTGCGCCGCTGCAGGTGCCGCCGGCCACGGACCCGGGGGCGGTGGACCTCTGCGTCAAGATCACGCGCGCGCCGACGGCGGTGCTGGCGCTGCTGAACAACACGTTCAGCAGCAACGAGCGGCTGCCGAGCACATCGCGCAACTCCATCCTGGACCTCGTCGTGACGCCCAAGATCAAGATCGGCATGGCGCTGAAGCTTACTCGGAGCTCTTCATCGAGGTGTACCGCCCCTTTAGCCGACAGAGCGGCGTCGTCATCGCGGCGGAGAACGGCGTCGGCGGGAGGCCGCGCGCGCCGGCGTGCGTGCCGGTGGTGGACCTCTCTGTCGACACGGTGGCCGCGAACGAGTCGCTGAGCGCCGCGACCGCCACGTGGGTGGAGGCCCTGCGGCAGCAGGAGCAGCACGCAGAGGAGGACAGCGAGGTGGAGGTGAAGGGGAAGGCGCTCGCGGAGCAGCTGCTGCGCGACGCGGAGCAGAACACGCTCGTCGGCCGTGTGAAGAAGGAGCTCGAGGGGCTGGAGGTGAAGGTGGTCGGCGTCGCCAACACCCACCTGGACGTGGCGCTGCCGTTCGGTCTGTCGTTGATGGAGGCAAAGGATATGAGCCGTCCACTGTTTTATGTGCACGTGGAAAGCATGTAGAAGATCTTGTCTTCTTCTTTTTTTTTTAGTTTTATGTGCTTTTATAGCGTGTTTGCCTTTCTACACTTTAACATAATTCTCCACTCTCCCGATCTTGTGAACTGCTAACTTGGATGCTGACACACACACACACACACACACAGACGTATACAGAGGTCACCTTTTCTTTTCCATTCGGATTGCTACCTCATCTTTTTCCTGCTCTCCTCTCATTCCTCTTTCTTTTCTTTCCTTTTTTCTTCTTCTGTCGCATCGCGAACCAGTTAATTGAGATTTACATCCTTCAGTATTCATCCGTTGAATCCACCGAGTGCGCACGATGGCCCTTAACCCCGCCGACGCCGCCGACGACGCGAGCCGCAAAGAGATGGAGAAGTACGTGGTGGAGCGCATGGCCGGCCAGGGCACCTTCGGCACGGTGCAGCTCGGGAAGGAGAAGGCGACGGACGCCCCTGTAGCAATCAAGAAGGTCATCCAGGACCCGCGCTTCCGCAACCGCGAGCTGCAGATCATGCAGGACCTTGCGACGCTGCGCCACCCGAACATTGTGCAGCTGCACGGCTTCTTCTACACCCGCGGCGAGCGCCAGCGCGCGGACATTTACCTCAACGTCGTGATGGAGTATGTTCCCGACACGCTGCACCGCTGCTGCCGCAACTACTACCGGCGCCAGCTGGCGCCGCCGCCGCTGCTGATCAAGGTGTTCCTCTACCAGCTGATCCGCAGCATTGCCTGCCTGCACCTGAGCTCCGTCAACGTGTGCCACCGCGACATCAAGCCGCACAACGTGCTCGTGAACGAGCAGATCGGTGCGCTCAAGCTGTGCGACTTCGGCAGCGCGAAGAAGCTGTCACCGTCGGAGCCGAACGTGGCGTACATCTGCTCCCGCTACTACCGCGCGCCGGAGCTCATCTTTGGCAACCAGCACTACACTACCGCGGTCGACGTGTGGTCCGTCGGCTGCATCTTTGCCGAGATGATGTTAGGCGAACCCATCTTCCGCGGCGAGAACAGCGCCGGCCAGCTGCACGAGATAGTGAAGGTGCTCGGCCGCCCCAGCCGCGAGGAGCTGCAGAAGCTGAACCCACAGCGCGCCGACGTCACCCTCCCCAATAGCAAAGGCATTCCCTGGCAGGAGGTCTTCCGCCGGCCGCAGTCCGCCGAGGCCTACGACCTCCTCACCGGGCTCCTGCGCTACCTGCCGGAGGACCGCACGCAGCCGCTAGAGGCGCTCTGCCACCCCTACTTCGACGAGCTGCACGACCCCAGCGCGAAGCTCCCGCAGAACGTCGCGCTGCCGGCCGACCTGTTCAAGTTCCTCCCGGCGGAGATAGAGGCCATGACGGCGTCGCAGAAAGAAAAGCTACTCAAGAGGTAACGCCGCCGCCGGGGAATGAGCACTGGAGGTTACGACCGTTCACCTATAAATGTATATAGTACATGCGTGCGATGTGTTGCGCACATGTATGCCTATAAATATATATATTTATCTGTACATTGGAAGTGGTATGCCACCTTTCCACTGTCTCCGACCTCTGTTTAAAAGTAAGAAGAAAAAACTCAAAAAGGTTTTCTTTCTTTCTCCGTTTTGCGTTTTTGTTTTGAGGACGCAAAACAAGAAAAGTCATACACACTATACCTAGCACTTGTGATAGACAGGAGGAGGAGGAGGCATGAAGCAGTACGAATACGGAAGAAGACCTCCCTGCAATCTCAAAGACTGATCATCAAGTCGCAGCAGCGACGCGGGATTAGGAAGTGTTACGGCACAGAAAACACCTTTTTTCTTTTCAGCTTTTACAAAGTTATTTCTTTTTTTTAATACTTTAATTATTTCTTCTCTTTTATATTTAATTTAAAGTAATGAGGACGGAATTCCTTGTTTACAGTGAGAGTAAGGCCCGTGGAGTATCCTTGCATGTCGTTCTCATGGAAACTACCGATGCCTAGTATGATGGTGGATCTCCTGTTCTGTTTCTTATTTGGTGGAGGCAAATACACTTAGAAAACAATAACAAAAAGGAAATGAACATTCAAAAGGAACAGAAAAGGATATTCGTATAACAAGTAGAGGCGCCGTAACCCTATACGGCATTGTTGTTTCTCCCTTTCTTCTGTTATTATGAGTCGTACCTCAGCCCTCACTTTCTCTTTTTGTTATATTGTATTGTGTTCCAGTGTGTGTGGAAGGTGTGTGCTTTACTCGGAGTAATGCGATGTTGACGGAATCTTTTTTCTTTCTACTTCTTTCCCCCTTTTCAGAGATATTAATAAAATAATAAAAAAAGACAACAAAAAAACCAAAAACATAACAATTAAAAAAAAAAACAGAACAAATAAATGAATCAATAAGAAGCAGAGTATCGAAAACAAAAACAAAAAACAAAAGTACATAAAAGAGAAAGAAATAACTTACCTTGAATCTTATATCTATATCTATCTATATATATATATATATATTCTATGTATACCTACATAATTATAATAATCAAAAGTATTACAATAATAATAATAAAGCACACCCATTTTTTTTAAAGAATATATATATATATATACATATGTAAGTGAGACAATACATAAATGCGTTAGTAGCTATACAACTGTATTAATGAACTACATGAACAGGAAAAGGCAAAAAAAAAGCATATTAATAAGTAGAAATGTTGAAAGAGAAAAAAAAAGCACTGAATGAGCAGTGTAGCTGCAATGAATCTGTTCAATCCCTGTAGTCTTTTTTTTTTCTGTCTCTCTCTTTTTATACTTGTGGGAACATGTATTCCATACAACTTTGGGATGGAGGTGCTGCTCTGTACTTCTTCATTTTCTGATGGTAGCTCTTCCGCTCATCTCTATATCTATATTGCCTGTTGATGATTATTTTAATACAACCTCTTCTCTTCCATTGATCTTCTCCCTTTGTTTACCTTTTTTTTTTACCCACCGTCGTTTCTCTTTTGAGCTCTTTCATTCTATCTGTTAACGCATTGCTTCACGGACTGAGTGGATCGCATCGAACGGGACGTAAGCACCACCGCGAATTCGATACAAGCGCCACAAAGCGCTTTCTTCACTACTAGTGTCACATATTGTTTCATTTTCTTTTTCCCTCTGGACAGTAATCCTATGCGTCCATGTCCAACACAGGTTCCATTCCGTTGAACATGCTCGTGGGTGAGACGCCGGCCCCCTCTCCCTTGCACCGGCACGTCCCCGACCCGCGCGCGCGGCGGCGCCGCAAATCCGGGAGCGCCGCGGGCCGCCTGCTGCGCGCCCTCGTCACTGGCTTCGTGTCCTACATCAGCGGCGCGCACCTCTCGTCGTCCACCGTGGTCAACCGCTACGCGCACGTGCCCTCGCACCAGCGCCGCACCGGCCCGGAGCTGGCGCACAGCCCGCGCGCGGCGTCGCCCACGGCGGTGGCGGCGCGGGAGGCTGCGGCCGGCGGCCTCCCGCGGCGCGAGCTGGAGCCCCAACTGCGACCCGTCCGTTTCCACGCGCGGCGCGGCAGCCGCAGCCCCACGCTGTCGGACGTGCGGCCCGGGAAGCGCGCGCCGGCGAGCGCGGAGGCGCTCCCCTTTCCCACGATGGCAGGGTGCATGGTGTGCCTCAGCACCTTCCGTGACCGCGAGGCCGTGACCGCGCTGCCCTGCGGCCACCTCTACCACACCGACTGCATCGTGCCGTGGCTGTCCCGCAAGGCGACGTGCCCCTGCTGCCG
Source organism: Strigomonas culicis (assembly GCA_000482145.1). Lineage (NCBI taxonomy): Eukaryota > Euglenozoa > Kinetoplastea > Trypanosomatida > Trypanosomatidae > Strigomonas > Strigomonas culicis. Next base: position 23,615 of record AUXH01000067.1, read on the forward strand.
CGCGGCGCTAGCGCCACCGCGCCCGATGGCGGGGGAGGCGGGGGCCGCGTAGGAGGCCGACGGAGACGAACGTGCCATATAGTGTGACCGGTGGCGCACAGGATCAAATACATGTTCATTGCCGGACCATTCTTTTTTATCCGCTGATTCCACTTTTAAAGGCTTTTTTTATGCCTTTGTTGCTTTTTTTTTGTGCTACATTCTTCTTTTTGGTCTTTGTGATGTATGTTTGTGATTTGTAGGACTGCCCTTCGGTATGAACGGACTTCAGCCGAATAGCACAATCCACCATACGTGTCATTGTGTTGCGTTGTTATTCGTGTCCTTGTCTGTCCGCGCCATGCATGCCTGCTTGAATAATCCCCTCCTCCTCTCTTCTCTCCCTCTCGTTGTACAGCTCCACCTTTTCCTAGAAAGCCTGTTATGCTGCGCCACGCCCCCCGCAGCGCCTGCGCGGCCGCTCTAGCGGCCGCCCTCCCCCTCGGCGGGAGCTGCACCTGCCACAGCCGCCGGCACCTCTCCGTGCGCACGGAGGACTTCTTCAGCAAGGAGGGCGTGAGCCACGCCCGCCGCGTCTCGTGGGCGCCGCACACGACGGAGAAGAAGCAGGGTGCCTTTGCCAAACTGGCGCGCTCGAACTTTAACGACCCGCTGCCGGAGAGCTTCCACGGCGAGCCCTATGCGGAGGAGGAGATCGAGGCGTACCGCGCGCACCACCGTCCCGACGTGTATATCTATCGTTACAACGTCAGCGCCACACACCTCTCTCTGCGTCCGTAGTGTGCCCCCCTCCCCCTCCTCCCTTCCAGGTGCGTTTACAGAGCGGCGAGTGCAGTACCATGACGTGCACAAGATGTTTCTTTTGTTGGTAGTGTTGTTGTTATTGTTCTTCTTCTTCTTATCTTTCATGGAGTGTAAAGCCCAAGACACCCGTCGGATGCGCTGTCTCTTCCTTAGCGCTATTGCAGTTTCATTGTCTCCTTTGTCTCTTGTTACTACACATATTCTAATTCTTCTCTCTTTTGCACTTTCTTATGTAGTCAGATACCTTTTTTCTTTCTCTTCTAAGTGTTTTTTTTTTTTTCTGTGTCGTATTGTATGTTTAGCAAGCGATTCCTTGTAGCTGGCCCGCGCGCCGCCCGCGCGGTACTCAGCGGCTCCTCACTCTGCGTGAGCCGGCGGGCACACACGGACGGCGCCGCGCCTCCCACGGCGGGCACAGGAGAGGGTGCGCGGCAGCGAGTAGACAACAAGGAGTGGCTCTTCTCCTACGCGGACCGCGCCGTGATGGCCGGCCGCCACACCGCCAAGGCGGCGGACTACTTCAAGAGCATCGTGGACGACCAGGAGGAGTTTGCTGAGGCCGTGGCGGAGGCGCGGCGGCTGACGGACGGCCAGGACCCGGAGCGCTTCACGCCGTACCAGCAGGGGCAGTTCGCCGACCGGCTCTCCGTATTCATGAGCCGGCGGGCGAGCGCGCGGCTGCTGCGCGTCCACGGGGAAGAGTCCAGCACGCGGCGCCACACGCAGGACGGCAGCCCCACCGGCGAGAACTACTGGTACGAGGCCGGGAACGTGCTCGCGTCGCCGGGCGTCCCGACGTACGTGAAGGATGAGATCCTGGCGGACATGCGGCACGAGCGGGAGAAGAGCAGCCCCGCGTTCGACGTGCCCAAGGAGGAGCAGCAGCTGGAGAGGGACGATGCCGCCTACGCGGAGCATGTGCGGAAGGCGAAGCAGCATCTCTTTCGTGGGTCCGATTTGTAACTTGTAAAGTCCCCTTTTTGTTGACGTAGTTGTCGTGGACCGCTGTGGCGCGCATCCGCTTCGTTGGGCAGCGTGCCATCCCATGTACCTTTCCTTTTCGCTCTTCGTCGGCCTGCCGTTTCGGTTTATGGTTCTACCAACAAGGCCCACACCTACCCTACGAGGCGCCATCATCTCCCTCCCTCCCTCCCCTCTATCTCTTTCTGTTGCTTTCCCTTTTCTTCCGGCACACGTCTCCTCCATCTGTAGCGATGCTCTCCTTCTGTTGCCGAGTCATCCGGTACCTAGTCAGTCCGTACAGCTGCGGCGCGTTTGCCCTGTTCGTGCTCTACGCGGCGTGCATCCTGCACGTGGCGCACCAGGGCGGGCTGGAGGGGGCGGCGACCTTCCGACCGGTGCCGGTTCCGCCGCCCGCCAGCGTGCCGCGGCTCGCGAGCTGCGCGCGCGGGCGGTGCGCGGCGACGCTGCACTGGGTGGCCGTCCCGTGGCCGGCCGGCGACGCGCCGCCCGCCACGGACTGGGTGGCGGCGGGCGCGGACGTCGTGTTTGTGACGGTGCGCGGCGCCCCGAGCGCGCACCACGAGGCGGCGTGGCTGCGCGGCGCCGCGGCCCGCTGCGAGGCGCTGGGCACCGTGCTGGTGCCGGTGGGCGCGCTGTCCGACGGGGAGCTGGCGGCGGACGGCGTCACCTTCCACGCGCCGGCGCCGCTCGAGGGGCAGCTGCAGGTCGCCTACGTGCACGACGTGCGGCGCGCGCTCCGCCGCCGCGCGCCGCGGGAGACGCGCGCGCGGCTGTTGCTGCTGGTGCTGGACCCGCGGGCCCCGCTCGGCGAGGACGCGGACGGCGGGCGCACCACGTGGGACTACCTGCAGGACGCGGACCTCAACGGCACGGCGGAGGCGCGCGCCGTGGCGACGTGGACGCGCGCGCTGCTGCGGCTGTACGGCGGTGCGACGAGTGCGCTGGTGACGATGGACTGCGGTGCCGCGCCCACCGCATCCATACGCTCCTACGGCGGCACGTTGCCGCCCGCCGAGGGGGAGCCGGCCAGCGCGACCATGCCGCTCACGGCCTTCTGCGTCGGTACAGAAGCGGTGCTGGAGCTGTTGCTTGACCCTGTCAGCTTTCTGCTGACCTAAGCTCGCACGGTGTGACGCGGTTCTCGCTACGAGGTGTGGATCAGTACCTGCTTCAACTAGGAATCATAATAAAAAAAAAGAGTTTTTTTTTTCTCTTCTACATGGTCGGTGTAACTACTTGGACGGTGCTTCTGTAATGCGCTTTTTGTGATGTCTTCGCTTGTGTTGCTACGTTCGCTCTTCCGCTCTCTCTTTTTCCCTTCTCACTTTTTTCTTTCTCGTTTTTCATCGTGATGGTGGTATTTCAACAAAGAGCTGCTTGTTCACATACTTCTCTATTATAAGCTTAACGTAATACGAAAGACAACAGAGAAACAGCGACATACCACCTCTTCCTTTTCTGTCTTTTGTTTTATATCGGATCTTTTATATACTCTCTCTCTCTCTCTTTTTTTTTTCTTCTTCCTGCAATTACTCTTTCTCTCTCGTGATGAGCACTCTCCCGAGCTCCCCCCTGGCCGTGGCTCTCACGTACGTCCCGCGCGTGTCGCTTGCGCTGTGCGCGGCGGGCCCGACGATGCGGCAGCAGGGCGAGACGGAGGACGGCGAGCGCGGCCAGCGGCCCGGCGGCGACGGGCCGCTGCTCGCCGCGCTGACCGGCGTGGCGTGGACGCGGCACGACGGGGTGCCGCACCAGCACTGCTGCTGCACCGTGGACATGCGCGACACGCGCGGCCTGCGCGGCACGGTGTGGTGGCTGCAGCTGGCCCACCCGCGGGCACTGCAGCTGCAGCTCATCGGTGCGCCGGCCGCCGCCGCGGCGGTGGCGGCCTTGCTGGACGCGCTCCTCGCGCCGCTGGGCGCGGCGGTGCAGGCGCTGGCCGTCGTGGAGGCGTGCCCGCGCGGGCGCTACCTGCGCAACGTGGCGGCCGTCGGCGGGCTCTGCCAGCTGGCGGAGCTGGATCTGCGTGACACAGCCGTGGCGGACCTGCGGCCGCTGCGGGCGTGCCGGCTGCTGCGGCGCCTGCTGCTCTCCTTCTGCGAGGGGCTGCGCGACCTGGCGGGGCTCGAGGGCCTCGACCGGCTGGCGGTGCTGCATCTCGCCGGCACGCGCGTGGAGGACCTGACCCCGCTGCGCGGCTGCGGCGGCCTGCGCGAGCTCAGCGTGTACAAGTGCGTGCGCGTGCGCAGCCTCGCCGGGGTGGAGGCGCTGAGCCTGTTGGAGGACCTGGACCTCGGCTACACGGCGGTGAGCGACCTGACGCCGCTGCGGGGCTGCCCCGGCCTGCTGCGGCTGAGCCTCTGCGAGTGCGAGGAGGTCTTCAGCCTCGAGGGTCTCGAGGGCCTGACGGCGCTGCGCGAGCTCGTCGTGGGGTGCGCGGCGGTGTGCGACGTGCGGCCGCTGGCCACGTGCCGGCAGCTGCGCGAGCTGCGGATGGAGGGCTGCCTCTGCCTCGGCAGCCTCGCCGGCATCGAGCACCTCACCGGCGTGGAGCAGCTCGCCCTCTCCGACGCGATCGTGCACGACCTGCGGGAGCTCCACGGCTGCGCGCGGCTGCGGCGGCTCGCCCTGTCGAACTGCGGCTACCTGCGCAGCCTGGAAGACCTCACCGGCGTCGCCGCGCTGGAGGAGCTGACGCTCAGCCACATGCGGCGCATCAAGCGGCTCGAGGTACTGCGGGATTGTCGGGCACTCCGCAAGGTGGAGCTGTACAACATCGATCAGTCAATGGATGTTGAGCCGCTTGCGCACGTGCCGCACTTGGAGGTCGTGCGTGTGTAGCGTAGAACCTATGCGTATCCTCCGTGACGACGTTCTTGGATTGACGTAGAAAGATGGAGTTGTTTTCTCACTTCACTTTCCTTTTTTTTTTGACTGAAAGGAAAAGTGGAAAAAAAAAGAATGATGCAGAATCACGTTTCGCTATCTTCTGCTTTTATTGACCCGCTTGTTAATTAACACTCTCCCTTTATGCTTCACTAGCTTTTTTTTTTGTTACATATGTTTTTTTTCGTACGTATCCTCTCAACATCTTGCAGTAGCAAAGATGCAGAGTGCACTTCTCGTCATCTTTCTTGAACAAAGCACTTATAATTTGTCTTCTATACCGCGCATACTCTTTTCGTTTCTGTTTTTATTATTATTATTCAGTTGCGTGAACCCACTCGTCGCTTCATTATCATAGCTCCTCTATGTCTTTCTCTCCCTTTTCTTCTTTCTTTTATCTGTTGATCTGATGAAGCAGCGTATCTTTATCATAGCGTATTTTTTCCCCCCTCATTAATACTTTATTCATCATTTGCATACCACTTCTGAACTCCTTGTGTCTGTGCAAGGATAACAGCAACAGCCAAACCAGCGATAAACTCTCCCTCTTTTTTTTTAAACTCGTTCGTTCTTTTTTTTATTCATTTCGTGTCTGCTCACCGAAGGGCAATGGTAGACGGCTTCCTTAACTTTACTTCCATCGGCTGGCTGCTCGTGCTGACGGGCGCGTACTACGGCATCGCCCAGTACGACAAGATCCCCCCTGAAATGCGAGGCCTCGTGCAAAATGCGCTCGACCGTGTGGGCATGGAGTCGCCCGTGTACATTGTGGTGCTGCTGTGGCTGCTGCTGCGCCTCACGTGGGCCCTCGGCTGGCAGCTCCAGCTGGAGATGGTGCTGGTGTTGGGCACCTGCAACTACGTGTACCGCCAGACAGCGCGCGTGCGCAAGGATTATTATTACAAGCTGCACCAGGAAATCGCGGGGTCCGATGACGCGACCCGTATTCTTGGGAACAACTTGCCCGATTGGGTCACGTTTCCAAGTGCCAACCGCGTGCAGTTCATCAACACGCTGATCGAGAGCCTGTGGCCCTCCATCACCGGCGCCGCGGACACAACGATCCGCGAGATGCTGCCCCCCATACTGGAAGCTTACAAGCCCAGCAGCGTGTACGGATTCCGCATCAAGAGCATCGATCTGGGCAAGAACCCGTTCGTGGTCAACGGGGTGCAGCACCACCGGTATGGCGCGACGGAGACGCTGCTAGACCTGAACGTGTCGTGGAGCTCCGATATGGATGTCCGCCTCGTGATCGCCGTGCCGGGGCCCGATGTGGAGGTGCGCGTGCGGGACTTCAAGATGCGCATGACCATCCGCGTGACGCTCGGCCCCCTGATCCCGCAGTGGCCCTGCTTCGCGAACATTGTGCTCTCACTCGTCGGCCAGCCGGACATGGACTACGATATCACGGCCGGGAAGGTGCCGCTGGACACCGTGCCTGGCCTCGGCTCCTTCCTGGAGAGCTTTATCCGGCACACGCTGGTGAGCCTCCTGGCCTACCCCAAGGGCATCACGCTGCCCGTCGTCAAGGGATACAAGATCGACGTCGGCAAGGCGGCCGGTGCGCTGGGCACGCTGCAGGTGAGCTTCCTGCGCGTGGACCACTTCCTGCCCAGATTCAACAAGTACAAGAAGACGCCCTTCTACGTGAAGGTCGAGCTGGTCGACAGCGGCATGAAGCGCATCCGCGGCGAGTCCTACACGGGCCTCACCTCGGCCATGTCGGACGTGGTGCGATACACGCTCTACGACACGACGAGCTCGCTGCGCGTGTGGCTCTACTTCGATGTGGTCGGCACCGATGTCTGCGTCGGCCTGTGCGACGTGCCGGTCCACGCCCTCATGCACCAGGATCCGGAGGAGGAGATGCAGCTCGTCCTGTGCAAACACAGCGACCCGTCCCGCGAGCGGCGCTGCTCCGTCTTTGTCCGCGGCGCGTTCCTCCCCTTCGGGAGCCAGAGCGCGCCGCCGTGCGACGCGCCGCCGGCGACACCGCCGCCGTGCGAGCTGTCGCCGCAGTTTCTCCAGGAGGCGCAGCGCAGCGGCCCGCCGGACCCGCCGACGGCGCGCCACTGCAGCAGCACCGGCAACGCGTCGCGCGAGGGGCCGCCCGCCAACACGGGCGTGCTCTTCGTCACCGTTGTCAGCGCGGCGAACCTGCGGAACCGCGAGCTGATGGGTAAGTCGGACCCGTACGTGTTCCTGCGCGTCGGGCCGTCGACCCGCCAGTCGCGCTACGTCAAGTCGAGCCTGAACCCCACGTTCAACTTCGAGGCAGAGCTGGACGTGGAGAACATCGAGAGGGATGTGCTGCGGCTGAGCATTATCGACAAGAACGACGGCATGCGGGACAAGCTGATGGGCGAGCTGTGCATGGACATATCCACCATCCAGAGCGCCAGGAACGCGCAGATCAGCGGCGAGTTCGAACTGGCCCCCCAGGGCACGGTCACCCTGACCGCACACTTCCTGTCGCACTGAGCGGCGCCAAGCAACTTAGATGGCGGTGATGACTATTACAATAGCAAGTACACTAAAAAGTGCTTATTACCGCTCCCATAAGCACTACAAAAAGCACTAACGTATCCGGAAAAAAATGAAAAAAACTCGTTTTATTAGTTTTTTCTTTTGCACTTGTTTCTTTTTGGTTATTCCCCTTTTGTTAGTGCTTTTTTTTTTTTGCATTTCGTGTTCCCCCGTGTTATTATATGTCTACATATATACGTTTTTCTTATTCAATCGTGCATCTTTTGTGTGTTGTTATCTTCACTTTTCGCTTCGGCTTTTCACATTGCAGGTGCAATATGTTTCCAGTTCTTCCCCTGAAGCGGTGCTTACTCTGAACGAGGAGTCGAGCGGTAAGGACAATTATCAGTGATAGATACATAATGTAAGGAGGGGAAACCGTTACATGTTTTGTCTTTGTGGCTACATTCTCAATACGTTTATGTATTAATCGTGTCTTTTTTTTTTGGTTTCTTCACGTTTCTCAATGATCACGTATGATGTACTGACATCTCTTTTCCTTTCACTGTGATGTCCCACATTTCAATCTTTGTTGGTCTGTTCTCCCCTTTTCCTCTTTCTTCTTATAAAAGCCCATCTACATTTCTTTTTTCTTATCCCCTCCCCTCTCCATCCACAGGAGCCTGTGCCACCTTCGCTGCACCGCCGCTCTGTTGCTCTGTGTAACTGGCACTCTCACGCGATTAGACCCTCCTTGACACTCTAGACGGACGCACGATGGGCAAGAACCCACCCAAGTGGCTCCCCGGGGAGCGGGTGAAGGAGACGATCCTGCTACAGCGCAAGTCCGTGGAGCAGATGAAGGTGGACCGCCTCATGCGGAAAGACAAGCTGCACGAGCAGCGGCAGAAGCGCAAGGCGAAGCTGGACGCGAAGCGCAAGAAGAAGATGTCCACGAAGAAGTTCATCACCGCGCAGACGCTGCTGAAGCACGCGGAGCGCAAGATCCACCAGGGGCGGCGGTTCCAGAAGATCGGCGAGCGCGCAGACGGCCGCCGGCTGGAAGCCGACCCCGAGACGCTCAGGGCGTCGCTGAAGGATAGCAAGGTGGTACTGATTGTGCGTGCGAAGGGAAAGCAGATCCCGCCCGAGGTGGCCGCCGCCTTCAAGGCGCTCGGACTCAGCAAGATCTACTCCGCGCGGCTGCTCTGCCTGACGACCCGCACGGACAAGCTCGTGAAGCAGCTGACGCCCTTCTCCATCGTGGGCCACCCCGACAAGGCGCAGCTGGAGGCGCTGCTGCGCACGCGCGGCGCGCTGTACAACGAGGCGGACCACACGCGCCGCGTCATCAGCGGGAACTTGATTCTAGAACAGACGTTGGGCGACTTCAATGTGCTGTGCATTGAAGATCTGGTCGAGGTGATCCACACGCGGGGCGAGGGCGTGGAGGAGGTGCTGCGCCACGTGGCGCCCTTCGATTTCCACCCGCCGCGGCAGCTCTTCTTCGAGCGCCACCGCTCCGCCCACCAGAAGATGGAGCAGGTCAACGAGGAGTCCTTCACGGCGTACCTGGCGCAGCAGCTGAAGCAGACCGCGAAGCGCGCGCGCCGCGAGGAGAAGAAGACGACGGCGTAACGCTGTTGTATGAACACCAGAATTCGTGTTCTTTTTTTTTTCTTTCCTTTTTTTTTGTTCTCTTTCTCTTGTTTTCTTCTTGTAGTTAGAACTCTCACTACCAGTAACTAAACTAATAATCGTATAAGTCGACATAATCTCAGTTTTCCATAAGCATCAATACTTTGTCCACCTTGTTAGTAGCCCTTGTTTAGTCCATGACGAAAACGGACAGTACCACTATGGAGAGTGCAATGACGATTAGTAACTAGTGTCACGCGGACCCTTGCAAATGGATACATCCTCCTCTTGTTTTCTCCTCATCCTCTTCTTTTTTTTATTTGTTATAATTATTGTAATGATCAGCTTTACCCGTTTACTAAGTATTTTTTATTATTATTTGTTTGTCCTACCTCTTTTTTTTTTTGGCCTGCAAAACCAAAAAGAATCTTTTTTTTTTAAAAGAGTATCGTATATAGAGACAGAAAAGGAGAAGTATTCAAATAAGTTTAATCACTAAGTAAAAAGCAAATCGTGTCTCTCGAGACATTGCAGGATAAACGTGAGTGAAGTAATCAACTGTTATCACCCCACCTGTTGCGCACCCGAACCTCTCCTACGGCGCGATGACGACCAACCCTAACCAGACCCGCTTCGGCTGCTACATAGGCAACATTGACCGCTCGGTGACGCTAGACATGCTGAAGCAGCTCTTCTGCCAGTGCGGCACCATCATCGACTGCTCCCTGAACGGCCGGGAGGAGGACCCCTACCGCTACGGGTTCATCGACTTCGGCTCCGTCGACGACCGCGCGCGTGCGATGAAGTACAACGGCTTTTCCATCGCGGGCCGCAAGCTGAAGGTGGGCGTTAGCAGGGGCAACGTGAACAAGCCGGAGGGCTTCGCGAACGGCAACAACCCCAGTGAGGCCACGATGGACGGCGGCCGCCGCCACCGCGATGAGAACCGCCAGGCGAGCGGGGCGGACGGCGAGCACCACGACCGGAACAGTACGAACAACAACAATCCGGTGAACAACACCGCCGCAATGCCGCCACACGCAAATGCGAACAACAACGCGGGTATGCTCAACAACAACAACACGAATACCATGAACAGTAATGCGAATGCCAGCGGCGCCAATAACATGATGATGAACGGCGGTCAGAGCCAGGCGCAGATGCTGCTGCAGCTGATCCAGCAGGGCGCCATCGACGTCAACGCCCTCAACCAGCAACAGCAGCTGATGATCATGAACCTGCTGAACCCGGCCGCGGCCGCCGCGATGCCGCCGCCGCCACCGCCGCAGATGATGCCGCAGCTCTACCCCACGCCGATGATGGCGCCACCGACGTGGAGCCCGCCGCCGATGGGCCGCGGTGGGTACATGCCGCCGGGCCGCGGCGGCGTGATGCGCGGCCCGGCGAACCCGCCGCCGTCGGAGGAGACCATGAAGCTGCGCGAGAAGCAGCGCAAGCAGTACCTCGACGTCGTCCGCCGCGACGCGGAGCGCTACGAGCAGAAGCGGAAGGGGAAGAGCGCGAAGGAAGGCCAACGGGAGGACTCGTCGAGCGCCAGCTCCGCCGGATCCGACGAGGACCGGGAGGAGCCGCATGCGAAGAAGGCGAAGGTGGACGCGAGCGCCGCTGACGGGCAGAAGGAGGGAGAGGTGGCTCCCACCCCTGAGAGCTGAACGGCACGCCGCCTTCTCTTTGCCGGGCTCGCACTGGCACCTTGTAAAGAATATTGAAAAAAGAATAAGGAATATTTCCTTCATGCCATGGCTCGTTTGGTACGCGTGCATGGATGTGCAAACACAGTGGGCTGTCTGCGTGGATGTGTCTCTTTTGCCTTTCTTGTCGTTTTTTTTATGTATGAGTTCCTTTTTTTTTCTCTTTCCTTTTCCGTTGTTTACGAATCTGTATTACTCAATTTATTTTCGGACATGCGATGTCTTGTTAAAAATTAAACCAAATGAATATATAATTAAACTAAAAAGAAGAATAATTAATACTATAATACCGAACTTCAATTATTAAGTACATATGAAAAGAGCTGTGAAGAATGTATAACCTCAACAAATAGAATTATTACACCTTAATAATATAGAGAGGAATGAAGGAGTACTTTAACAGAAGCATAAAAGTATGAAAGCAACAAAAACAAATAAAAAAACGAAAAAAAAACAAAAGATCAGGATCAACAGAGAAAACACCAAAACATATATGTGGGAGTGAGGGAAGTGAATAAAACTCGTTTTCACATAATCCGCCAAAAAAAAAATGTTGATCTCTCTATAACAGAAAAAAACAAAAAAACTTTTGCCTGTGTCTTGTATTGTTGTTGTTGTTGTTGTCAATTTTGATATGAAAAAAAAGACGGTTCAGCGAAAAGAACCCATTCACATATGCCGACAGCTGTTTTTATTTTTAGATATGCATGTTCGCTTACTTGTAATGTGCAAACCCTTGTGGTGCGTCGCTGTGTTTTGAATACAAGTGAAGGGAATCGCTGTAGTGCTGTTCTTTTGTGCATCGCTTGCCCTTATTTTTGATTGCTCTCTCTCTCTCTCTCCCTACCTCTCCCTCTTCTCGCTTTGTGTGTATTCCTGTAGATACCAGATAGAAATCCTGGAAGGCTCGCTTTCTCACACCCTTACTTCTTTTCTCTCTCTTCCCTCGCACCCACCCCCCTCGTTCCACTGCCATGGCTGCTGTTGGTGAAGGCGACCCGCGGTGGATTGTGTCGGAGCGCAAGGACGGCGCCAACGTGAACTCGTGGCACTGGGAGGAGCGCGACCTCTCCAAGCACACGCACGCGGAGCTGAAGAAGCTCTTCGCGGACCTGCCCATCGTGGCCGCGTCGGAGGCCGGCCTGTCCTCCCTCGTGATCGAGGAGCTCAGCGAGGTAAAGGGCGACGTCACTGTGGCGCAGCGCAAGGGGAAGATGATGTGCTACTTCGAGCTGCACCTGACGCTCAAGTGGAAGGGCGCGGTGGCGGGGTCGGACGAGGAGGTGTCCGGCAAGCTGGAGGTGCCGGAGGTCGACCACGACGAGTTCCGCAACAAGTACAACATCACCGTCACGTGCAAGGAAAACAGTGCTGCCGCGCAGAAGGTGGAGGCGGTCGTGCGGGAGAGGGGCCGCGAGGCGGTGCGCGCGACGATAGTCAAGTTCTTCGAGAAGATCTTCCAAGAGTACCACATCGGCGAGACGCTCAAGAGCGGCACCGCGATGCCGCCGCCGCCGATCGAGAACACGGTGGCCGCGCCATCGAGCGCGGCCGCGAAGAAGGACGCGGCGGCTGACCGCGTGGACGTCACATCGGTGCAGTGGCGCATGCGCTGGGGCGCGCCCATCGAGGCGCTGTTCGAGGCGCTTGTGTCGCAGCAGAAGGCGTGCATGTACACGCGCGCCCCGGCGAAGATCGACGCGAAGGTCGGCGGGCAGTTCGAGTTCCTAGGCGGCGTCATCAGCGGCTACTACGTGGACTTCCAAGCACCGACGCTCCTGAAGCAGCAGTGGCGCCTTAAGAGCTGGCCGGTGGGCGTCCATAGCACCGTCACCCTGGAGCTAGTGAAGGAGGAGCCCTCCGTCACGACGCTGAAGTTCTCGCAGGTCGGCATCCCGGCGGGCGAGCTGCAGAGCGTGAAGGAGGGCTGGAAGGCGAACTTCTTCGACGCGATCAAGATGATCTTTCAGTGCTCGATGGAATACCTGTAAAAAAAAAATGGAAAAGGGCAGGCAAACACACAAGCAAGCAAGTGGGTACAGAAGAAGGTATTGAGGGAGACTGATTTCACTTCTCTCTCTCTCTCCTCCCCTCTGTCGCATGTTGTGGATCCCTGTTTGGCATTCCTGTGGGTGCTCGGTGCACTAGTATTCTATTATTTCATGCTTCCGCTTTTGAGGTGAGCGTTCATCTCCATTACTCTTGTTTGTCCGCGTTTTCCTTTTTTTTTTCTTCCTTTTCTTTGTTCAGTGTGCGTGTGTGAGTCACTTCTTTCTTTCCCACCTTTTGTCCTTGTACGGATGTGTGCACATGTGAAGGGAAAATAATAATTATAAAAAAGAATGGAGACGGCAGCGACAAAAGAAAAGAAACGGAAAGGGCGATCCATCCACCCATAAAGAAGTGAAGTATTCACTATGAATAATACATTAACTACGGTAAAGTGATTACGGTGCTTTTATTGCTACCGTTGATCTTCTTGGCTGTAGAGAAGCCTCTCACGCCACTAGAGCACTCGTTCTTTCTCTTACTGATGAAGAGTCTCAACGTTCCGTCTTCCTTTCCTTTTCCCTTTTCCTTCTTCGGATCTCTTATCCTTTCGATAGTTTACTACGTTTGCTTTCTCAGATTAAAGCTTTTTCAAAAACTTTAACCGTGCTTCATCTTCTTTTTTTTACTTTTTCTGTTTGTTTTTTTTGTTTCCTCTCTTTCTCGTTTCTTATTTATTTTATTCAAACTGTTATTTTCTCTTTGTCCTTATATATTGTTTTCTTTCATTTTTTTCTTTCAATTTGTTTCTTCTTCTCCGATGGACTCACCGAAGAACTACGTGGCAAGCAGCACAAACTTGTTTGTACGTAACTTGCCCACCAGTGTGGATGACAACATGATCAAGATGATCTTTTCGCGCTACGGCGCGATCACGTCATCGATGGTGATGCGGGACATCCACAGCGGCCAGAGCCTCGGAACCGCCTTCGTGCGTTATGCATGTCACACGGAGGCGCAGCAGGCGCTGCGATCCGCGCAGGCACTGCTCGTCGACGGCGCGCCGGTGCACATTGAGTGGGCACGGCAGCAGCACGATGCGAGCCCCGCCGGCGACGCGCGCAGCAAGGTGAACAAGCTCTTCCTGCGCAACATCCCGCTGAGCACCAGCGTCGAGGAACTGACGCGGGCGCTGCGCGCCTACGGCACCGTTGTGAACGTCTCCCTGCACCGCGACACCGCCCCGGTGGCGGACCGCGCGGCGCAGCGCCGCATCGTCTTCGTGACGTTCGCGGAGGAGGGTGCCGCGGACCGCGCGCTGCTGGCCGTGCACAACACTTGCGCCTTCGCCGAGTGCCACGGCGTGCCGCTCATGGCGAAGCTCATACGCGACTCCTTCAAGCCGAAGAAGGGCGCGCGGAGGCCGAAGGGCAAGCGGCCGTCGCACAGTGAAGAGGCGCCGCCGCCGCCGCCGTACAGCGACGACGAGACGGAGGCGGAGCCGCTGCCGAGCTACCAGGACGTCATGAGCGTGGCCGAGGCGCCGAAGCGCGCCGCAGCCCCGCGCGCGAAGGTCCTTGTGCACATGCCGGCACTGCTGGACCTCGCACCGTCCACCTGCAAGGAGCTGGCGAACAGCAGCTCCACCATGAAGGACGCACAGGGGTGCTCCAGCAGCTCCAACAGCTCGTTCGGCACCAGCCCGCTACGGCACTATTGCTTTAATCCGTACAGTACGCAAAACAACAAGGTATGGGTCAGTTAGGACGCGTATAGCCGTGTGCGCATGTAGGCGCTTGGCTATTATTTTGCATTTTTTTCTTTCTTTCGGGTTGCTTTCGATACTTTTTTTTTATTATCGTAAATCTAAAATCATTTCCTCCTTTTCTTTCAAAATAGAAAATAATAAAAAACACAGTTCTTTTTTTTCCTTTTCAGTTTTTTTCTTTTGTGTGGCTTTTTATTTTTTCGTTGTGCATTGCACGTAATTATATACAGCTTTTATATTCATGAGTTGTATGTATGGAATGCAAAATGAAGAAATATATTATGTAGAGAAGAAAAGCTGGGTTTTTAGTATATATTTTTTGTATTTTTCACTCTGTTCTCATCCCTTCCTTTGTTTTGTTTTCGGTGTTTTTTGTTCTTTTATTCCGGGCTCCTCCTATTCTTTCGCACGATAAGCATGGAGTATTTTCCTTTTCAGCATTATCTCGAGGAACTTAAAAATGAAGAATTTTGCTTTTTTTTTTTGAGTTTTCATACTTGAAAATAGCCAGGCAGCAATGCCACCCAGAAAGGACTAAACATAATACAATAATTGCGATAAAAGAAGGAGTGAGCATTTTTTTTCTTTCTGAATATGAACATATTACGTACATATCAGTATTCTTGTTTAATTCGTTTTTTTCTTTTTGTAAAAAGAAGAAAAGACAAAAGACTAAGAACATGATTATTGTTTAAAGCATAATAATAAAGTATGTTTCACTTCAAACTTCAATTTCCTTTTGTTTTTTCTCTCTATCCCCCAACAACCAGTTTATATATTGAACCCCCAAATGCTGAAGAGAGATGTTATCCGAATGCATGTGGTAACAGTCTTTTTTTTTCATATCTACTTTTCCGTGGTTTATCGAATCCACAATACTCACCAAAATAAAAAACGTATATATAGCTGTTATATATCCATGATTCTTTGTTTGCAATGAAAGCAGTTACCATTTTTTTTTCTTCTCTTTCACCCTTGTTGTTTACTTGATACAAAAGACAAAGCATGTTCGGTCCTCCACTGGAGATATGCAAGAAATTTCTGAAAAGAGAAATATCTTTCAACATGCATTTATAATTCAAAGATATTTCCTTTTACTCAATTTTACCAAAAAAAAATCTTTATTTATCAAAAACATTTTTTCATTTTTTTTTTTTGTGCTTCTTTTGTGAGTGATACTTTATTAATTCCTTTCACCCTTTTCTTTAAAGCGTTTTCTTCTTTTTTTTTTGTTAGCATACGAAACTTTTTTCTTTTCTCTTTTTTTTCTTTTTTGAGCGTTAAAAAAAAACTTCGTGGACTGGTGATGGCATAACCATTTTGCAGTTTTGCGTGTGTGTCCGTTATACTAGCAGTTCCTGGCGTGTGCCACTTGCATTTTTACAATTCTACATATATATGCCCTCTCACTTTCTCCTTCTTTCTATTCTCTACGATGCTCTTTTGAAGCTCTTTTTTTTGTATGCTCTGCTCCTCATCATACACATGCCCGGCACGTATCCTATACAACAATAATAATAATAAAAAAACACATTGAGGATGCCATTTGTGTGTGTGCATCATGTGAACTACAGTTTCACGTATTGACTTCCTCCTTTCCTTTCCGTCGTGCTGCTCTCTCTCTTTCTCCCCGTGTCGAGTTGACTTTTAATGATTGCGTGTGCTGAACTGTGTGCCGCTGCCCGTGACCGTATGTATTACGGACGTACCTACCCGCATGCCACTAGAGAATTGTGGAATAGCTATCGCGAGGTACGACAGCGTGGCGGTGTTTTTTGGCGAGTGCTGCACGCCATGGCCTCCGCCAGATGTGGCAGGTTCAGAGCCGTTATGTACACCTCTCTGTCATACATTGCGATTGGACTTCTCTTGGCGGTGTGCATGCCATCTATTGCTGTAAGCGGATTATTCCGTGCTATTAGTATTGTTCGTATTATTGTATCTCTTACTTACAATCCTATAGTATTTGACATGACACACGTGCAGCTGCTGCTTGCATCAGGGCTTGGCTTTCTCACTGCATGGGACTGTCTTGTTCTTCTCTCTTTCACACACACACACACACACACACACACACACACATATATATATATAATATTTAATATAATATTTACTCTTTGCTGATCAACGGCGTAACGCCATTAACTCTTTTGTACCTTCTCTAGCGTAGGGTCTAGATTATCTGGCACATTCGTTCTCTCCTCTTTCCTTTCTCTGCCCCTTTTCCGCATCTCTCTTTCCGCGTGCATGTACGTATATCGGTGCCTAGTACACACCGAAAGACACACACTTGTATGCCAGCGCTTCGTTGGCTTGGTCGGGGTTGGCGGACCGCGACGGATGACTTCACTTTTAGTGGATGCTTTTTCTTTTTAGTTTTAGCGGTGAGTACCTATTTTGTCTTTTACGAAGTTCGGATAAAGAAAGGTGTCTTTGTTTCCTTGCACTGCGAAGGCGACGATGTGGACTGGCAAGGACCCTACTTCAGCCTGGGCCTCCTCGATGGCATCGGCGCGCTGTGCTTTCTCGCCACCGCGCTCCTCTCCGCGAGAGGCTCGATCTTTGAGCTCTCCAAGCGCGTGTGGGTGCCGGTCCTCCTGTACGTGGACCTCGTCGTGATCGTTCTGCTGCTCGGGCTGACGGGCTACAGCATGCGGCATGCGCTGTTCGACGGCGGGATGCGGAACTGCACGCCCATGTGGGCAAAGGGCGTTCTGTACGCGGCGTTTCTGATCAATCTCTGTGTCGTGGCCGCCTTCGCGCTGATGTTGGCTGTGAGCTACTCGTTCAGCGGCGGCGTCACGTTCGAGAGCACGGACGCGTACGCCCAGGCGTGGTGGCGGCGGTGCCGGCTGCTGTGCTGCCGCTGCCAGAACAAGAAGCACGACGAGGCCTTCCGCGACGTGGCGCGGGTGCTGGCGGAGACGTTCCGCGGCTACGATATGGTGCCGAGCGACCTGGCGGCCGGCTTCCTGCTGCTGCACGGCTACCAGGCGCGGTCGCGCCGCATCATCGCGGATCGCGTGCACTACCCGCCGTCGCCGGCGGGGCGGCCCGAGCGGAAGTCGACGCAGGCGTGCCCGGCGGCCCCGCTCACCGACGCGCAAGTCGGTGTGGTCGAGGAGCTCCAGACCTACAGCCCCTTCTACGTGGCCGTATACGGGTGGCTGCTGCACGAGTACCGCCACTGCGGCTCGGGCCTCGCGCGGCTCTGCCTGCGGGACCCCTTCATGTGCTGCCGCCACCACAGCGGCCGGCACTACGGCACGCGCTCCTACTGCGACGTCACGACGCTGCTGAAGGAGACGCAGATACCGGAGGAGGACATCCTGCTGACCAGCTGGCGCAACGGCGTGTTCAAGCCGGTGCACTACGTGGCCTACGACCGCCGAACGGAGGCCCTTGTCGTGGCGATACGCGGCACCATGTCCTTCATCGACTGCATCACCGACCTGGCCGCGACGCCGATGGTCGTCCCGCTGCGCGACACGCCCTGCGGCGCGGAGCCGGAGGATTACTTCGTCCACGGCGGCATGTACAAGAGCGCGCTCTACGTCAAGGACAGCCTCGAATACAACGGCATCTTGGACCTGAT
This sequence comes from Strigomonas culicis, assembly GCA_000482145.1. NCBI lineage: Eukaryota > Euglenozoa > Kinetoplastea > Trypanosomatida > Trypanosomatidae > Strigomonas > Strigomonas culicis. The sequence goes on from AUXH01000067.1 coordinate 41,460, forward strand.
TCGCACGGGCATATACAAGAGCCATAAAATTGTGATTCTCGGCCACTCGCTGGGCGCCGGCGTGGCGCTCATTCTGTCGACGCTGCTGTGGTCCGACACGCCGGAGGTCCGCGCGCGGCTGCGCTGTCTCGCGTACGCGCCGCCCGGCGGGACGCTCTCCATGGCCGTCGCCGAGTACGCGCGAGGGTTCTCGGTGGGCACCTTCATGGGCTATGACATGATCCCGCGCGTCGCGCAGCACACCTTCGACAGCTTCCGCGAGAACCTCTTCGACGTGATGGCCGCCTCCAGCGTGCCCAAGTCGCTGCTTTTCCTCAACTGCTTCCGCTCGCGGCAGGTGGCCGGCGCGATCCACCCGGCGAGCCCGACGTCGCGGGAGGGCCCCGGGGAGAGCCAAGCCTTCCGCGCTGCGCTGCGCCGCACGCCGGTGGGGCCGGCGCGCGCGCCGCCGAAGCTGTACCCCTGTGCGACGCTCGTGCACCTGCGGAAGGCGGTGGAGGTGCGCACCGGGTGGCTGAGCGCGCCCAAGAGCATGTACGTGCCGCACTTTGTGGGCCCCGACGACGTGCAAATGATCTTGGCCGCCCCCACCATGTTCACGGACCACTTCCCGGACCGTCTGTACGACACACTGGAGGCGACGTGGCACCACCTCGAGAGCGGCGCGCTCGACCGCTTCTTTCTCCCGCCGGAGCAGCACAGCGAACCAACCACGACGGCGATCAACATCCATGAAATAGCGCCGATGCACTACGTGGCGCCGCGAAATGCCGAGACCGGCATCATCAAGACGCGTGCCGCTGGTGGCACGCTGAGCGCACCATAAGCGGCTATGAGACGCCCAAAGAGACGCTACCACAGCTCACACAAGGTATATATGCTCCGTTTAGGCTTCGTTCTGTTTTGTTGCTGCAAAGAAGCGGAAAGGAGATTCTACAACGATGAAAACGAGGTTTGCAGTTATATAATTATTGCACTTAAAATAAAAACCAAAAAAGACAAAAAAAATGTTTGATAAAGAGATGCTTGGATGCTGTTTTTGTGCGCCCATCACATCTCTTCTTTTTTTTTTAAGTTTTAACTCCTGTTTTATCGTGCGCCTTTACTGTTACTTTTCTTCCCATTTTTTTTTTGTCTTCTCCCGCTTCACTCTTTGTACTTCTTCTGTATTAACCCCACAGTCTCTACATACGAGACTGAATCATATCCATACAAGCAACTATATACGGATACGTATAACTATATATATATTCGTTGACACTTTTCTATGTCTGTTGAGGAAGCAGAAAAGCTGAAGAATGAAGGGAACGAGCACTTTAAGGAGGGGAAGTTCCACCAGGCGGTAGACCTCTACACCAAGGCCATCGAGCTGAACAAGACCCCCACGTACCTCTGCAATAGGGCCTTCGCCTACCTCAAGATTGAGCTGCCCGGCGCGGCGCTCGCGGATGCGGATGAGGCCATCGCGATCGAGCCCGGGTTTGTGAAGGCCTACTACCGCAAGGCATCCTCGCATCTGCAGCTGGGCAAGTTCAAGGACGCCCTCAAGGACTTCAACACGGTTCTGCAGCTAGTGCCGACGGATAAGGATGCAAAGCTCAAGAGTGACATGTGCGAGAAGGAGCTGCGCCGCATCCGCTTCGAGAGCGCGATCAAGTCGAAGGACGGCGAGCCCGTGTCGGTCACGATCCAATTAGGGACGCTCAAGGCAGACTATACCGGTCCGCGCATTGAGAACGACACGCTCACCGCGCCGTTCGTGGAGGCCATGATGGAGCACTTCCGGGAGGAGAAGAAGATCGACCGTCGCGACGTCGTCTTCATGCTGCTCGAGATCCTCAAGCTGTTCAAGACGTACCCGAACTTTGTCTCCATCGATGTCCCGGCGGTGGAGGAGATCACCGTGTGCGGAGACACGCACGGGCAGTTCTACGACCTGCTGAACATCTTCCAGATCAATGGGAAGCCGTCCACCACTAACCGCTACTTGTTCAACGGCGACTTCGTCGACCGCGGGTCCTACTCGGTGGAGAACGTCCTCACCCTCTTTGCGTACAAGTTGCTGTATCCGAACCATGTCTTCCTGTCCCGCGGTAACCACGAGGGCATTGACATGAACCGCGTGTACGGGTTCGAGGGCGAGGTGCGCGCCAAGTACTCGGCCGAGGTGTTCAACCTCTTCACGGAGGTGTTCAACGCGCTGCCCTCCGGGCACATCATCAACAAGAAGATCTTTGTCGTCCACGGCGGCATCTATTCGGACGACAACATGACCATCGCCGAGCTGCAGAAGCCCAATCGGTTTCGCGGCATCCCTGACAAGGGCCCGCTGTGCGAGAGCCTGTGGGCGGACCCGCAGCCGATGCCGGGCCGCACGCCCAGCAAGCGCGGCGTCGATTGCCCCGAGTTCGGCCCCGACGTCACGGCCAACTTCCTGAAGAAGAACGACCTCAAGCTGGTCGTGCGGTCGCACGAGGTGAAGGACAACGGGTACGAGGTGGCGCACAACGGCAAGTGCATCACCGTGTTTAGTGCGCCCAACTACTGCGACCAGATGGGCAACAAGGGCGCGTTCGTGCGCTTCAAGGGCGGCGAGCTGGAGCCGCACTTCACCACATTCGAAAGCGTCAAGCACCCAGGGAAGCGGCCCATGATGTACGCCTCCGGCCTCGGCATGTGCTGATGAGCCGATCCCCTCACCGATACGAATAACGATTCATCACTATTCCTTACCCCTTCCCTATATCATAATGGAATCCTTTTATACTCTGGGAACATCCAGATCATGGAATACAAGTGCAAACACAACAAACGTATACAATCTAACAATAGAACACAATAAGGAAGTATGACGAGGTGTTTTTTTTTTTTTAAAGACTCTAAATATGAGGAATATGCTAACGAAACTTGTCATGATATTGGCTTTTTGGTATGCATAATGCGAGCATTATTTTTCGCTTAAAGGAGTTCTGTTTGCTGTCGTGGTTTTTGGTAGCAAACATATGCTCATACTTATATATATATATATAAGTATGTATTAAAGTAACGAAAGAAAAAAAAGAATAACTGTGTCTTTTTTTATTATTCATAAAACACTATTAAGTAATACAATTTTTCCATTTTCTTCGAAAAGGTGCTTCTTGCTTTATGCAAGAAGAGGAGCGAGAGAGAATACAAATAAAGATCATACTAATGCTTGTTTTCACGGGAAAGTAGAGACGATAATATGATATATGGAACATTTTGCTCATGTGGTTTGTTATGTGTTTCACCATTTCCTTATTCTTTCCTGTTGGTTTACTCTTTTCTTCGTGTTCCAGTTTTGTCGAACAAAGAAAAAAGGAACATATTAAAAAAAAAGAATAGCCAATTAAAGCTGTCCTTTTTTTGAAGCCTTTTTCTTCTTCTTTTACTACTATCGTGGTACATTTAGCGCTGTTTTTTTTTTTGCTTTTATAATTCTATCCATTTTTTTGTTAGGTGAAAATGGTCTCCCTCTCGCGCAACTGTCGTAAGTACATTTTTCTCGCTTTCTTCATCCTTTACTTTGCGTTCCTTGCGGCCGCTGTGCAGAGGCAAAATTCGAACGAAGGACTGTCCGAGCGTCAGCTGCAAAATGAGCGCCGCCGTCACACAAAGCGCGTGTATGCGCTTCTAGACAACATGTTTCGCATTTGTGTCTTCATGTTCCTCTCCGCCGTGTTCGCGGGGCTGACGCTCGGTGTGATGTGCGCGAACGTCTTCACACTCGAGATCATCGCCGAGAGCGGGCCGGTGCCCGACTGCAAGTACGCCGAGACGCTGCTGCCGCTGCGCAAGCAGGGGCACAAGACGCTCTGCACCCTCATTGTGTCCAACATGCTTCTCAACGTCCTCATCGCGGAGGAGTTCACGGAGGTGTTCACTATATTCTACGCGATTGTCGGCGAGTCCACGGACCCGTCGGAGATGCCAAGCGAGCGCACCATTGCCATCTACAGCTTCCTCGCGAGTACCATCTCCATCCTCGTTTTTGCGGAGCTGATCCCCATGTCGATCTGCCGCTCCAAGTACTCGCTCAAGGTGGCCGCGGCGGGCTCCATGTTTGTCTACGTGGCCATGTTTCTGACGTACCCGGTGTCCGTGCCACTGGGCAAGCTGCTCGACTGGGTTGTGGGGAACGAGGAGACGGGCCAGACGTACGACCGCCGGGAGCTGCGGAAGTTGATGGCGCTGCACGTGGAGCACGAGGACAAGAGCGGGAACAACTTGGCCAAGTCGGAGCTGGATCTGCTGCTCGCCGCGATGGACTTCCACGAGCGCACGGTGAAGGATATCATGACGCCCATTGCGCGCGTCACCTTCGTGCACGAAGACGACCTCATCACGCCCGACTTCGTGGAGCGGCTGTGGCTCTCCGGCCGCTCGCGCGTGCCGGTCGTCGCGGCGAACGGGCAGTTCTCGGACATCCTCGTGGTCAAGGACCTCATGAGCGTAAGCCTGCTGCACGAGTTCGAGGCCGTGACCGTCGCGAACGTGGTGAGCGAGACGAACCGGCTCTTCGCGATGGTGAACGGGAACACGAACCTCCCGTCCATGCTCAAGTTCTTCCAGGACGCAAAGACGCACATGGCGGTGGTCTTCGCTGATGAGTCGGCGGACGCGGTGGGGTCGCCCAACCACGAGGGGCACCTCGACGCGACGACGCGCCGCTCCGTGAACTTCCGCCGACCGCAGCAGGCCGACGTCATCGGCATCGTGACGATGGAGGACGTGGTGGAGGAGCTGCTCAACGACGAGATCTACGACGAGTACGACCGCTACGACCCGGCGGACACCAAGACGCCGTCGATCAAGACGAAGGTGGACAACCGCACCGACGTCGTCCTGCCGCTGGAGCCGCAGAAGCAGCCGCGTGTCAACTTCTACTCGTACTTCACGCACCCGGAGGCGGACGTCCCGCTGACGGAGGGGCAGGTGTGGGCGGTGGCGTACTTCCTGAACCGGACGGTCAAGTGCTTCATGGGCTGGTCCCCGCCGTACATCAAGCTGCTGCTCGACGAGATCAAGGACGAGCAGCTGGTCGCGCTGCAGCCCACCAAGAGCAACGAGCACACGCCCGTGACCGCGGTCGCGAGTGAGCTGCCCAACGCCAACGCCTCGTGCTCCACCAACAACACCAGCGTCCCGGTCGCCCACCTCCGCGGCGACCACACGCAGTTCCTCAGCCGAGTGGCGGAGGAGCGCTTTGTGCTCTACGCGAAGGGTGTGAGCGCGGACCACTTCACGTTGGTGCTGGGCGGCCGCGTCGATATGCTCGTCGGCAACGACAACTTCTCCAGCAAGCTCCTCTCGTTCGACAGCATCGGCGAGGAGGCACTGACGTCGAACTTTTACGTGCCGGAGTTCAGCGCAGCGGTGCTGAGTTCCGCACGTGTCTACCGCATCCCCAAAGCGACGTTTGAGAAGTGCCTTTCGTACCAGTCGATACGAGAGAACCGGAAGAGCCACATCCGGGTGCTGGGCGGCAAGAGCTCGCAGAAGGCGCAGTCGAGGACACGCTCTCGCGGCGCGGAGATAGGCGATCCGTTGGAATTTAGTACGCAAAAATGCACACTGCCTTCTGGACTATCATCGGGGAGCAATAAGGCTTATGGAACATTTAATTAATTCTGACCTTGGTTTCATTATTATTACTGTTGTTGCTCTTCGTTTTCTTTTACTGTCCCACCTTTATTTTTTTTGCTCTCTAGTTTCTCTCTTCCCATAAGGCAAAATAATGTAGCGCGCCGGAAGCGCACCGAAAATAACACTCACTAGTGTAGACGACGGAGCATAATGACCACCGTAATAAATATGTGAGTGCCAATGATAACAAAAACTGCCGAAGAGCATTTTATTGCATTAGACCGGATTCTGTTTTTTTTTTTTTGCTCTCCCTTTTGGCACTGTCATTTAATTTCTAAAAAAAAAAGAACATACACGCGTATACACGTACATCTTTCTACCCACCTCTGATCAAATACTGTGTACCGCGAATAAGAACATTTAAAGAAACAGAAAAACAAGTATTCTAATTTCAGTAAATAATAGCAAAAAAAAAGAAACTTATTGTTGCAACTTTTTTTTTTGTTTTCTTTTCTTTGTTCTACTTCTTGTTTTAACAACAAAGGCTTAAAAGGGAGAAATTAAAAACAAGCTTTTTAAAAAAAGACATAATTCCTCGTTTTTTGTCAACCCGTTCTCATACTTGCCGCGTATATGTTACACTTTTTTTTTATTCGTTTTATATACATATTTTTGGACAGACGCTTAAAAAGAAACAACACTATGAATAGAAGGATGATGATCACATATACTATTTTTTGCTGCTACTCAAGTGAGATGTTCTTTTTTTAGTATTTGGTACTGTTGTTATACCTTTGTCCCCTCTCCTCTCTCTCTCTCTCTCTCTATATATATATATATATATATATATA
>AUXH01000068.1:0-47533 GCA_000482145.1 Strigomonas culicis
CCGCAGTGCTGCCGCCGCGCGTTCGTCCATGGTGTCTGCTGCGGAGGGGGTGGGGCCTGCTGCTGCCCGCCGCCGTAGCCGTAGTGGTGGTCGAACGGCGGCGCCGGCCATCCCGGCGGCGCCGCCGGCGCGTTGTAGCTGCCGCTCATGGGCGCCATGGTGTGCATCGGCGGTGGCATGGCCGGCGCAAAGCCGCTCCCCATCGGCGGCCCGTAGAACGCCATCGCCGGCGGCGGGGCGTGCGGCTGCGGTGGCACGTACCCCACGCCCGGCGCGGGGCCCGGGTGGTAGGTCGTGGCGCTCGGCTTGGCGGACGCCACCGTCCAGGTGGGGGGCGGCGCGCCCGCGGCCGCGGCCGCGGCGGCGGTTTTACTGCGCGGCACCGCGAGCAGGAAGCTGCGCGCCGCCGGGACAGGGTCCGTGACGGGGCTGGGGGGGCAGAGCGGCAGGGGCGGCTGCGGCGTCGGCGCGCTGGGCTTTGCCGCCGGCGCCGGCGCGGGGGCGGGGTCGGGGTCGGCGCGTCCGCCACCGGTGCCGCCACCGGAGAGGCCTTCTTCGCCTTCTTCTTTTTTCGCGCCTTCGCGGCGGGCGGCGCGGACTCGGTTGTGGTCTCCGTTATCGTGGACGGCGGTGAGGCGGGCAGCGGTGGGGTGGCGGGGGGGGTCTCTGGCAGCGGTGCCGGCGGGGCCTCCGCCACGCTGAAGAACACCGCCGCGGCGGTGCCCCGCGCCGCCGCGTGGCCCACCTTCTTGCGCTTGTTCGTCTTCTTCTTCGCCACCTTCAGGAAGAAGGGCGTCACCGCGACGATGCGGTCGGTGCCGGTCGGCAGCCGCACACGCCAGAGGCAGGTGGCGCCGTCGCCGACGATGTCGCCCGCGGCCGGCGGCCGCGGCGGCGCCTCCGCGTCCGCCACCACCACCGCCGCGCGCGCCGGGTCGCGGACCCAGCCGGCGTCGTCCGCGCCCGCCTCGCGCGCGAGCTTACACGTGTTGCGCAGCTCGGCGAGCAGCAGCTCCTCCAGCGGGAGCCAGCACAGGCGCAGCGGCCGGTCCTCCTCGTGGCCGGCAACGAGTGGCGGGAGGCTCAGCACGACGCCGACCGCCAACAGCGGCGCGTCACCAGCATCACCGCTGCGGCGGAGGTACGGCGTGAGCTGCGCCGGCCCGGTCACGCGCACCGTGTCGTCGCCGAAGCCGTCGACGACCGGCAGGCCCTCCTCCATCCACTGCCGCACAATCCGCGTGGCGCGCTCCGCCGTGCTGGGGTCTGAGCCGAGGACACAGAAGAGGTGGAAGTCCGGGTACAGCGCGCGCCACTGCTTGATGTTGCCGGCCGTGCCGACCGTCGGCACGTCCTCCACAATCATGCGCTCGTCCGGCAGCCGCAGCGCCGGCACGGCCGCGGGGCCTGGCGCGTCCAGTGGGCTTGCGTTGACGAGCAGCCGCTCCACGATGTGCCGCACGAGTGCCTGTACGACCGGCGCGGCCGCCGTCGCGGTGAGGACTGACTCGCGGTGCGCGGCCGCCGTCGCGGCGTCCGCGCAGACGGTGTCTAGCCGCATGCGCAGTTCATGGAGCGCCGCCTGATGCGCGGCGCCGCCCTCCGCTGCCTCCGCCGCCTCACAGAGGTGCCGGCTGATGAGCATCCCGCGGATCTCCCGCAGGAAGCACAGCAGTGGCACGTTCGCGCGGCGGCTGCAGATCGTCACGGCGGTCAGCGGCGGCGGCACCCACCCCAGCGCCGCGGCGCCACTGCTGCCGTCGCGGCCGGCGTCGGCCGGCGGGCGGTCGAGCGCCGCGAGGCGCTGCGCGTACGTCGCGTACGCGTCGCTGTCGGGGTGGTCGGCGGCGGCCAGCGCCGGCCGCGCCGCCGCCGCCGCCGCGCGCAGGTGCTCGAGCCGCCGCAGGCAGGCGCGCTGCCACTGCTCCGCGTAGGTGTACACGGCGGACACAAAGACGTGGGTGCGGTTGTGGTCCCCGGCGGACTTGGTCAGGAACATGTACAGCTCGTACGTGTCCTCGAGAAAGTTTGCCTGCGGCTCGAAGAGGGTCGCGTCGCCGATGAAGCCGGTGACCTTGACGTGGCAGCCCAGCACGTCCGCGCAGTCCTCCAGAGCGGCAGCGTCCGCCTCGCCCCCCTCCGCGCCCTCCGCGGCCCGGGCGAAGCCCTTCTGGTAGAGGAAAGCGACGGCACACGGCAGCGGCCGCACGCGCCGCGGGTGGGCCTCGAAGGCGGCGAGCATCTCCGCATCCGTCGCGAAGGCGCGCGCGTCGCTCTGCGCAATGTAGCACTGGTAGAAGCCCTCCGGGTCGAGCGGCATCGACGGGAAGCAGTCCGCCGGCGGGCAGTAGAAGCGGCCGGCCGGCGCGTCGAGCTCGCCCGCCGCGGGGTCGCGCACCGCCTCCCCCGCCGCCGCCGCCTCGCGCAGATGATGGTAGTACCGCACCGCGGGGTCGCAGCGCGCGCGGTAGAGCTGCTGGAAGAGGGGACATTCAACGGAGGGGAAAAAGGACCGGAGGAGCGGGATCAGCACCACTTTCTGCCGCTGGCCGTAGTAAGGCACCTGCGCGAGCGTGGCCGTCGCAGATTCTCTACTGGGGGCGGCTCCCATGATGGATGGAGAGGGACTACTTTTTTTTTTTTTACAATAATAACAATGATATATACACAAAACAATCAAATACTAGCAAACGACGTTTAACGGAACCCTGCCAGTGAGTATATAAGAAAAAAAAAAGAGTGTATACGTGTAAAAAAAAAAAAGGAGGCAAAAAAAGAGAGAGAAAGCGCCAAAAACTATTTACTTTTGCTTATCTCTACTTCTTTTTGCTCTGATTTTTGTATGTTATACTTTGTATTATATGCTATCACTTGAAGCTTAATGCTTTTTTCAGAAAAAAAAAAAACGAAGTAGATATATATTTATAGAGAGATATTTTGCGTATGAAGAAACTGAAACTGTTCGAATTCACAGTACTTTTTTTTTATCTTTTTCCTTTTTTTTTGTTTTGCTTTTCCTTGAAAAAGCAATGAAGGAGATCAAAAGTGATGCACAACGAATAATGAGAAGAGAAAAAAAAATTAAAACGACAAGCGAAAGAAAAGTTTATATACGTATATATATAAAGTGTCTGGAAAAAGAGGAAACGAGATTAAGTCTCTGCGCTCTTTCTTTTTTTGCTTCCCTCTCAGAATGAACAGCTAAAGGGGGAGGGAGAAGAAGGCAGATAGTAGTAAGAAAAACAGTACAGAATCAACTATTCGTAGATGAAAACAGTAAACAATAACAAAAAAAAGGAGCGAAGATAACAACAACAAAAACTTATTGCTGAGGGAAAAAAAATACTAACCAAAAAAAAACTAAAGAGCTGAAAAAAGAAACGAAGAGAAGAAGAGAAGAGAAAGAAAGAGATAGAGGTGACACAGAGCTATGGTAAACACTGATGTAAAGAGAGAGAAGCAGCGCATACGTATATATGTACATGGATACAAAGAAATGAAACACCCACATTAGCGAGGAGTAAAAGTAAAGAAGAACAATGAACTATCACGAGAATCAACGGAAGAAAGAGAGCAAAAGCACACCGAGAGTTCTTTTTCTTTTTTTTTACTATGGCACACAATCAAAACAAAGAAAAGAAAAATGAAAAAGAGAGAAAAAAAAGACACGAATGTGCAATACTTTGTGCTTTTTTTTCTCCTTTTTCTATTATTTTATTTTCTTTTTTAGAATCAATATATTTAAAAAAGAAAAACACAAAAAAAAACTGCGCAAAAAAAAAACATACTATTTTTGTTTGTTGATCAAAAAAACATCAAAAAAAAGGGAAGCGAACATGTGGCAAACACCCACACCAAAAATAGTAGAACCAAAAACACATATACACAAGTGCACAGACAAAGCTATACAAGAAAGAAAGAAAAAAAAAAGAAAGAAAGAATGCAATTCGAAAGTGTGAAAGAAAGGAACAAATAAAAAGTCAAGGAGTCTGAGTTGTTGATTTGTCAGCAACAAGCATGTCCTCTCTTTTTACACCAGAGATGTACTCTCTGTTTTGATACATCGGAGCAAATTCTGATGTATCACTGTTTATATACATTTTCATTATTGTTGTTTTTAATATATATAATACTATAGTGTCTGTTGCGACTTTTAAGGTTACATACGTTGGCTATGCTTTTTCTTTTGCGTTTCTCACTACCGTTAGTCTCTCCCTCCACCATTAAGATAATAACAACTACTATTTCGTTGTTGTCGTCGCTGTTGTCGTTGGAGAGAGGGAGGGGGTATTGTTCTTTTTGTTTGTTTGTTTTTTTGTTCGGTTGCTTATGTATCTATTTTATTGTTATCGTTATATTCACGAAACACACAGATAAATATACATGTATATAAAAGCCTCATGGACATTTGATTATTTAGAAAAAAAAAAGATCATACAAATCATGTGTCTTCGTTGCGTATACTATTAATTAAAAACAAAAAGAGTATACACCACTTTTTGTTTGTTTGTTTGTTTGGACTTTGGTTTCGGTTTTCATGTATCATGCAGAGTTATTATCTGACCTAATACCTAATAAACAGAAAACAGTCCATCTGATGGCCAAAAAAAAAAAAGAATCAAGTTCAGTAGAGCATCAGAAACAGAGACACGCGAAGAGGAAATCAAATAGCACAAAAGAAAAAAAAGGTAAAAAAAAGGAGAGAACGAAAAAAGCAAAAAAAAAAGCAAAACAATACGCAAAACTTTTTTTATTATTGCTTTTTCTTCCAAAAAAAAGAGATGCAAAAATCTTGAGAAAAGAAAAGAGAGAAACTGTCACTTTTTTTTTTTCACGATACGATAAAAAAAAAAGGAAGCATAACTAAAAATGCATCACTTGTATAATTTTTAATATGCTACTACTATCTAAAAAAAAAAAACAGAGCCTCACGACGATGCATTTTAAAAATATATATATATTATTGTTTCGCTTAAAGTGATTCGTATTCGCTTCTTCTTATCCTTATTAATGGTAATGTGCGTTTGCGCATTGATTTTTTATTTTTGGTTATTTTGCTTATATATATATATATATATATTGTATATATTGTGTATATTCCGTACCTGGCAGCGGCCCTCTCCCTACGACTGCTGCTGCTGTTGCTGCTGCTGTTGGAGCAGCTGCTGAAGCTGGAGGTACTGCATCTGCAACAGCAAGTTGTTGGTGTTCGCCGTGTTGTTCGCATCCGGGGTCGGCAGCATGCCGCCGGGCGCTGCCGGGCCGTACCCGTTCGCGGGAACCGCCTGCATGCCGTTGCTGGAGTAGCTGAGGCCCATGTACGGGGGGCTGGGGGCGCCGCCGGCCATCATAAACGGCTGGCCGCCGCCCCCACCGCCGGCGCCGGCAGCGGGCGCGAGGTAGTAAGGCTGCCCGCTCACCATCACCAGCTGCGGCGCGGCGCCGCTGGCCTTCGCCTGCGGGTAGCCGCCTCCACCGCCGTTGCTGGGTGCAAAGGAGGCCGGCACAGCGGTCGGCCCCTGGGGGAAGGGCATCGCAGCCATCATGGGCTGACCCACCTGCGGCAGCGGCCGGTCGCCGCCGGTGGTGGGCGAGATGCCGTTCACGTTGATCATCTGCATCTGCCCCCCGGGGCGGATCGCGTAGGCGACGGGCACCCCAGCGCCCACCGGCGCCGTGCCGTCGCCGGCGAAGCGCATCGCGCCGGGCGGCACCGGCGAGCCGCTGCCGGTGCCGCCACTGTAGTTGATCATCGTGGACATGCCGCCGTGGATGCCCGCCGGCTGCAGGGCCGCCAGCATGGGGAAGGCGCCGCCGGCGTGCGCGGCGCCGCCGGTGGGGTGCGAGAAGAGGGAGGGGCCGCCGCCGCCGGGGAGAGCCAGCAGCGTGGGCTGCGGCGGCGAGCCGTACGGCGCGGGGGCCGCCATCTCCTTCGGGGCGTAGCCGCCGGCCCACGGGGGCGCCTGTAGCACCGCCGCGGCGGTGGGGCCCGCCGGCGCCGCGGCGTTGTTCGCGTTGATCCAGCTCATGATGGTGTTGAAGTCGGCGCCGCCGCCGCCGGGGGTGGGCCCCAGCGGCGGGGCCGCGTCGGTCGACGGGCGTGAGGCGCGGCCGTGCCTGCCGTCCGCCGCCGCCGCGGCCGTACCAAACAGATTGCCTCGTAGTGCGTTGCTGGTGTTGGTGTTGGTGTTGGTGGCGCCGCCCTTCCCGTGCGCGTGGGTGCCGCTCGCGTCCGCCGCCCGCGGCGCCTCCTTGCGCACGCCGCCCTGGTTGGCCCCCTTGGCGCCGTGCCCGCGCGGGGCGCTGGCCCCGCTCGCATTGAACGCCGCGGACTCGCCGGTGCTGCTCTCCTTGGCGAGGTTGGCGCCGGCGCCGCGGCGGCGGTTCGGGTTCGCAAACTTGGGCACCGTGCCGTAGTGGAAGACCTCGTCGCGGCGCTGGAAGCACCAGACGTAGAACCAGCCGTCGTGTACGAGCTCCCCGTGCGCGTCGCGGACCCAGCGCGCGTCGCTCGCGTCCGCCTCGCGCGCGCTCTTGCACTCGTTCCGCACGAGCGACAGCAGCACGCTCTCCAAGAAGATCGACGGGTCCACGCGCCACGTCCCCGGCCGCGGCGCCGGCCACTCCGCGTCTGACGCGTCTTCGGCGCTCGCCGCCGACGCCGGCGCGCGGGCGGCCTCCGCCTCCTCCGCGTCCGCGTCGTCGGCGACGAAGGCGAGAATATCGCCGCGGCAGACACTGAGTGTCTGTACGACGGCCGCCGGCGCTGGCTCCGCCCAGTCCGTGCGCGGCGGCTCCTGCGGCGGCACCGGCGTCGTCGCGGCCGCGTCGGGGCTGTCCGCGGCGACCGCGCCGTCGACCACGCGCACCGTGCTGTCCATGCACACGACGTAGACCTCGTTCGGCCGGCCGCTGTGGCGCGAGAGGGTGACGAAGGACCGGGTGATGTAGCCGCCGACGGCGTAGCGCACCTTTGCGCTCGGCTGCGCGGGCCCCAGCTGGCGCAGGGGCGCCGGCTCCGGCCCGGTGGGGGACCCCGTCGGCCCCTCCAGAAGCCCCGCCGCGCGCGACGCCTTGCTCTGCTTCTGCACCGCCTTCGCCTCGTTGTACGCCACAAAGTACTTCGCGAAGCAGTCGATCGCGCGCCGCACGTAGGCGGCGTCGAGCCGCCCGCGCAGCATCTCATTGTCGACTGACAGCGGCGGCCGCGCCGGCGGCCCGAGCGACGCCATCGCGTGGTCGCGAATCTCGCGCACAAAGCAGAGGTACGGGATGTTCGTCTTGATGGTCGAGAAGTGGACGTCGTGCGTCGGCACCTCGGCCAGCCCAATCACGTCGATGCACTGCTGCTGGTACACGTACGCCGCAAGCAGCAGCACGCGCGACATGTTGTGGTCGCCCGCCGACTTGGTGATGTAAATCATGAAGTTGAGCCCCGCTTGGTGGTGCTCCGCCACGGTGTCGCCGGGGCGGCCCGCCACGCCGAAGGCGTCGCCAACCCCCCCGATCACCTTCACATAGAGCTCCTCGTCGTTCTTCGGCAGCCGCACGCTGCCCTCCGGCAGCTGGCTGCCCGCCTCGTACAGAAAGGCCACGGCGCACGGCACGGGGAAGATGGCGTCTTCGTTACCGGCCGCCACCTCCGCGCGCACCGCCGCATTCGACGGGAACAGCTCCCGCACACTGTTGGAGTAGAAGTCGTACAGCTGCTGCGGCGTGTAGGCGACCGGCGGGATGTGCCCCATGTCCACATTCTCGTTTGTGTAGCGCATGTAGTAGCGCACGGACGGGTCCATGCGCGCGTCGTATAGCTGCTTGAAGAGCGGGCTCTCCGCCGACGGGAAGAAGAAGGGCGTGAAGGGGATGAGGGCGATCTGCCGGCCGCTCCCAACAGGGGAGCGGAACGGCGCCTGCTCCATAATCTCCGCGCTCGGTGCTGCTCCCATGGTGCTAGCAATCTATTACTGTTTTTTTTTTCTTTGTATTTGGTATAGATTGTGGTATATAATTATATATATATTGATGTGTATATATACAAATAGTGCCGTCCTTTTGTATTACACGTTGAACACAGGGCAGGAGGCGGAGGAGAACACACAATGAAGATGGTGGAAAAACAATATATAGATAGATGTTCAGAAAAAAACTGAGTATAAATCTTATTGTAAGAACTTATAAACAGTAAAAAGTAGAAAACGAATTAAAAGAGAGGAATGAAAAACAAAAAGAAAAAAATAAAAAAAACTGTGCTAAAGAGAAAAAAAAAGTGGAAAATACAGTATAATGCGGGCTTCCTTGGCACGCGCAAAAACTATAACAAAAATAACAACTTCAATAGAGTTTACCTCTAAAAGCGAAAAAGGAATGAAAGATGAAAAGAGAGAGAGAGAGAGAAAGAAGAATAGATCCACCGGGTTCTTCAAACACCTTGCACAGCACTTTTGTTTTTCAATGGGTATTTCAGCATTTGAGATTGAGAAAATGTAAAAAAGGAAATAGATACGTTACTGATATTACAGCACTCCTCCTTCACTGTTAGGTGTTCATACTTACGGCTGGGGACCCGTTGCTTACAAACGAAAAAAAAAAGTACAGATATGCGTGCAACAGAAAAAGAAAAAAGGAAAAGCGAGAGGAACAATGTATATTATTCTAAACAACGGTTGCATAAACAACACAAATGGAAAAAAAGAAGGAAAAGGAAAGCTGTGTGTGTGTGTGTGTATAAATACATATGTATATATGCACACAGGCAAGCTCATGAACAGAGCTTTTGAAAAAGGCAACAAAATGTGCAACAAAAAAAAAAGGAGAGAAAGAAGACAGTACAGATAAGAAAATGTTAATCAGCGGATAGAGAGAGAGCGCGCGCGTGCTCGTCACTTTGTTTTCTTCTCGACCCCGTCCTTCGCGCTCTTCGGCTTCTTCTTATCCGTCTTTTTGCTCTTCTTCGGCTGAAGTGCCTTCTTCGCACTGACGTCGCCACCGCCGCTCTCCGCGGTCGCAGCGGTGGTCCCGCCCAGCGCGCGCCGCCCCTTGCTGCCACGGGTGCCGCCGCGCGAGACGCCGGCCGTGCGCGCGGCGGATGGCTGTGCGAAGTGCAGCGGCAGCTTGGGCGGCGGCGGCGGCACCCGCGCGCACGTCGCCACCGCCGCGCCGGTGGTGGCAGCGGCCTCCTCAAAGGCAGCGCCCCGCACATAGTCGCCGCTCACCTGCGAGCACAGCAGAGAGCCCGTCCGCAGCGTGGAGGCGTTGGTAGTGCACGTGAAGTCGCTGCGGCCGGTGCTGCCCGGGAACCAGACGACACTCGTCGCCGCGCTGCTGCTGGCGAGAAGGGTGGGGCTCGTGAGGTTCACCGCGTCGGTGCTGCGCGGCGTGCGGCCAATGTCGTGCGATGCGCCCAGCAGCCGGTCCCGCGTGCTGGTCGCGACAGTGACCGTCATGCCGGTGCCGCTCGCGCGGACGGCCCCACCACCGCCGCCGCCGTTGCCCGCCGCGCCGGTGTTGCTCAGGAGCCAGGTGGTGTTGGGCGAGAGAGGGAGTGAGTGGCGCCCGGCCGCGTCGGCGTCGCCGCTGACGACGACCGCCTGCCGCCCGGAGCGCGGCGTCGAGCGCAGGCGGTTCAGCAGGTTGCTGCTGCTGTGGAAGCTGTTGTGCCGGCTGTGCGCCACGTCGAGGTTGCCCAGCGCCAGGTGGAAGGCGGGCGCCCCCGGCGCCGGGGCGGGCGTCGTGGCCAGTGAGGCCCCCGTCGGCGTCTTGCGGTGAAAGCCCTTCCCCTTCTTGAGCTTCTTCGACCTGCGCACGGCCTCGTTGATCTTGAGGCCCCACAGGTCCGCGCGGTGGTTCTGGTCGCTGAACACAAAGACGTCCGCGCCGGCGGTGATGTGGAACTTGGCCGCGCTCTCCACGCGCACGCGGATGGACGGCGCCCACGGCACGACGAGCGCCGGGTCGGGCTGCTCCGGGTCCACGACAAAGAGCCGCGGCGCGTCCGTCAGCACGAGCACCATCAGCCCCTCCTCCTCCGTCTGCTCCCCGCGGTCCACCCGCGGGCCGCGCAGCACCGTCACCGGCGAGCAGTACACGACCTTCTCCCCCTCCGTCAGGTAGTCCGTCAGCTCCTTCGTGTAGTCCGTGTTCGTCGCCGTGATGTTCGTAACGTCGAGGTGGCAGCTCCAGTCCACCGCGGCGAAGAAGGGGTGCCGCTTTAGCGGCCCGAAGCCGCCGCGCTCATCGGACCCGATGCGCTCCGCCGGCACCGGGTGCAGCAGCTGCCGCACCAGGTCGCGCGCCGCCGCGCTGACGCCGTCGGAGAAGACGAGGGTGTCCGGCTGAAACTGCTTCACCTGAAGCAGCACGAGGTACGGCGTCGCGGCCTGGAAGGGCGGGTGCCCCTCCAGCAGCTCGTACAGCACGCAGCCGAGCGACCAGAGGTCGCTGTAGGGGCCCGCCTTGTTGTCGCGCACCACCTCCGGCGCGATGTACGAAGGCGACCCGCCGAACACGTTCGCGGCCTCGTCCCCGAGGAAACAGCCGTTGCCGAAGTCGCCCAGCTTGAGGTGGAAGTCCCACGTGAGGAGGATGTTGTCCGGCTTCACATCGCGGTGCAGCACGATGCTCTCATGCTGCTGCTGAAGCGGCGCGTCGTCGACGGGGCTGCCCCCCTCGTCCATAATAGGCAGGTCGCCGGCCATGGCCTCCGTGTGCCGCCCGCGCGGCGGCGACGCCGCCCCGTCCAGGCCCATCTCCAGCGACGTGCGGCTCGAGCCGGCGGCCACGTGCCCGGGGCGGGGCGAGGCCCGCGGGTAGCTGGGCAGCGGCTTCACGTAGAGGTGGCGTCGGCCGTCCCGCAGGTACTCGAGCGCCAGCACCATGTCGGCCAGGAAGCGCGGGGCCATCTCGCGCGTGTCGGCGACGCCGAACTTGCGGGCGTACTCACTCAGGTTGCCGTTCTCCGCGAGGTCCATCACGAAGTAGAGGTCCTCCGCGTCCTCCGCGACGCCGTAGATGTTGACGAGGCAGGGGTGGCGCAGCTGGTGCGCCATGAGCACTTCGTTGCAGAAGGCATTGTAGAAGCACTGCTTCCCGAGGTCGGCCTTGCGCACGATCTTCACCGCGACGGAGCGGAACGGGATGCTGCCCGTCTCCACCGCCTCCACAAAGGCGGAGGAGGGCACCGCGTCGAGCGGCAGGAAGGTGCTGCTCTCCAGCGACGGCCGGCGCCGCGCGCTGCTCGCGATGGGCAGCGCCGGCGGCGACACGAAGGAGAAGGGCATCGTCGGGACGGTCCCCGGCGACGCGCTCCACGAAAAGTCGCTCGTCGAGTCGACGCGGCCGCGCGCGAACGAGGCATTGCTGCCGTCGCCGTGGTGGTCACCGAGGCTGCGCAGCGTATCGTCGTCGAGCTGGCTGCCGGTGCCCTGTAGCGCGTCCTCCCGGTGCGCGTCGCCGTCGAGCGAGAGCCGCAGCGCCGCCGCCGCGGGCGGCGGCGCCGCGCTGCCGCCGTCCTGCGACGCTCCGAGCCCCGCCTCGTCCGGCGAGCGCAGGCCCTGTCGGTAGAGCGCGCTGTGGAGGGCGAGGTGCGGCACGGTCACGATGGTGTCCGGCGGCGTCTCCACCGCCGCATCGTCGGGCGCCTCCGGTGTCGCTGTCGCGGCATCGGACGACAGCAGCGGGCCGAGGCCGGACTGCCGCGACGGCCGGCGGGTGATGCTGTGCTCCGCCGCGTGCGCGTGGCGGTGGCCGCTGCTGCCGCTGCTGACGCGGTGGTCGGACCAGCTGTTCAGAAGCGGCGCGCTCGCCCCCGCCGCCTCGTCCGCCGCCGCCGCGGGGTGGAGCTGCCGCGGCGTGCTGTGCGCCGAGATGCAGACGATGGAGGGGCTATCACAGCGCTGCTCGCGGTAACGGCTGACGTGGGTGGCAGTCGGCGAGGCGCGCGGGGAGGATGTGCGGCGCGGCGGCAGTGGCCCCGCGGGGGAGGCCGCCGCGGTCGTCCGACCCGCGCGCGGATCGCCGGAGAGGCTCAGGTCTTGCTTCTCGTCCGCAACGGGGTCCCCCGTCGCGGTGAGCTCCACCGTCTGTAGCAGCTCCTCCGGCTCCGGTAGGTGTGGGCCCGCCTCCTGGAAGAAGTCCATGGTCGAGCTGAAGACGCGGCTGACGTGGGCGCTCCCGCCCTTGTTGTAGAAGCTCGCGGTCCGCGCGCTGTAGGGCTGCTGGTGCACCGGCAGCTGCGTCGCGTTGGCCAGGTTCATGGAGGAGACGCTGTGGACGCTGCGGAGGCTGCGGAGGCTGCGCGCGCTGCGGAGGCGCTGGACGACGTGCGACAGGTCGACCTCTAGGCTCTCCACCATCGGCGTCTCGAACGGCGCGGTGACGCCGGGCGGGTACAGCTCGCCCTGCACCACCTCCCCGAAGGCGCCCTTGCCGAGCCGCTGCTTCTGCTCGCGGCTGATCTTGAAGCGGTCGCGCGACAGGTACAGCGTCTCGGGGAAGTCGGGGAACATGTTCATGAGCGCGCCGCCGTGAGGGAGGGACGGGGGGTGCCGCGCCGACCGCAGGCTGCGCGTCGAGCGCGCGCGCGGGAGCTCCGCGGCCTCGGCGCCGCCGCCCAACAAGCCGCCCGCGCCGCGCAGCGGCGGCACCACGGGGACGCCGCCCGGCCCCGCGCTGGGCGGGCTGCTGGCCTGCACGCCGACGGAGCCGAGGCTCGCGTTGAGCGACGCCGGGCCGCCGCTGCCCATGCGCGCCGCGCGGCGCGCCGCGTAGCTGCCCGCCTTGAGCCGCCGCTCCTGCTCCGTGACGGCGACGCTCTGGCAGCGGCCCGGCGCCTCCGGCGCGCCGTCGTCCTGGTGGCTCGCGTTGTCCTGGTTCGCCTGGGAGGAGGTGCGCGCGTGGTCGAGGTGGGACCCGATCCGCTCCAGGTTCTGGGTCGAGGCGAGGATGGAGACGAGCGCGGACGGGCCACTCGGCGGCGCCTTGGCCGCCGCGTCGCCGCGCAGGGTGGAGGAGGCCATGCGCATCGTCGTCGACATCTGCCCCGGCGGCGGCGACGACAGACTCGGCGCGGTCGGCGAGCCCTCCTCCTCCGGTGACGACCGCAGCTGCGAGTGGGGGTGGGACGGGAAGGACCCGAGGCCGTGCGGGTCCTGCGACACGGGCGAGAAGGTGCTCAGCTCCGGCAGCTCGTCGCGCGCGGCGGCGTCGACGTGGTGGGGGTAGTGCAGCGGCGACGTCAGCGGCGAGCTCGCCGAGTCCGCGACGCGGTCCAGGACGATGACCGTGACGGGCAGCGGCCGCCGGCGCGGCAGCGGCGCGCCCGGCTCCGGCGCCTCGCACGACGGCGTGTCAATGCTCTCCGGGGAGGAGAGGAGGCTGTACCGCGCGGCCTCGTCGGGCGCCGGCGTGTGGAGCGCAGCGCTGCCGCCCCTGCCGCCGGGCACCGCGGTGCGCTCGCTGTGGAGGCGGGAGGCGCTCCGCGTGCGGCGCTGCGAGCCGTCGTCCAGAGGTGTATTCTGCGGATCAACAGACATGTGAAAATAGACGCTATAGAAAGGGAAAAAAGAAAACGACACAATGAAGTAAGAAAAAAATCAAAGTACGAAGACAAAAGAAAACGCCCTCGTCCTATGATTGTTGTTTTCCTTTTTTTTTCTTCCGTTCGACTACTTACTCTTTCCCTCCCTCTCTATATATCTCTATGTGTATGTGTGTGTTTTCAGTTGCACTGGTGGCAGACAAGTGTGGCACAGGACTGTCCTCCTCAGGCCGAAAAGGCAACAAGGCACACAGAGACTTCAAAGAATGAAAAGCAAAACTAATAATACTATATATTTATATGTATATAGAAAAGAAAAGAACTGCAGAAACAAGAGGAGAAAAGCAACAGAGTGGTTACAATTACGCATCATAGAAACCATGTCCGCGTGCAGCAGTACTTCAACGCGTGTTAAACCATGCGTCATCCACGGGCTTCGGTTGCCCGTTTTTTGTTTTATATTTCTCCAGAAGGTTTATAGAAAAAAAAAAAGAACAAAAGAAAAATGAAGATATAAACACCTTTTAGTAACGAAAAAAAAAACAAGAAAAGGAAAAAAAAAAGAAATAAAAGTTATCTTTTTGTGGTATTCATGCTTATCTACCTTTAAAGAATTCTTTTGAGTTTTGAGTAGTTTAGTATTCCCTGTGCTTGCATAAAAAAAAACTCCTTTTTCTTTCATTCTGTAGTTGTATAAAAAAAAAACTTTTTTTCGTTTTTTATTCTCTTGTTCATCATTTGTGATGCAAATTAAAATGATGAAAGAGAGATTTAAAAAAAAGTGTTTCTTTTCTTTTTTTTGTGAGTTCTGAATGCGCTTTCTTTTTTTTTTGCCGTTTTAAATGCTAAATGAACGGCGTAACGCGACTGCAGAGCACGAAAAAAAAGAGGGAACCATGAAATAAAAAAATGTTTTTCTGTTTATGGACAATGAAAGCAACATATTGCATCAATGTGCTATTTAAGTTAAAGAAAAAAGCGGCAAAAACTAAGAACTTTTTTTTTTTCGATGGACCGCTGATAAAAATAAAAAACACACCGTAAGCTACAAAAAGAAAACCAAAAGAAAAGAAAAGAAAAGAAATAAAAATTAGGAGTAAATAAAATAAAAGAATCATCTTCAAGCAAATAAATATCGTTCTGTGCGATACTTTTTTCGTTCTTCTTTTTCTTCATTTCCTTCTCTTTCTTCCCTCTTCAGTCATAATGCTGCTTGGTACCTTTGCTGCTGCTGTCAAAAGAACAGAGAAGAAAATCTTCCTTTGGACAAAAAAAAACAGCGGTGAAAAATAAACTATCTTTTTTGTCAAATGAAGCTCGCGAAGAGTAGAGAGTAAAAAAAAAAAGAAGGAAAAAAAAGAGTTCAAAAATAATGTATACAAAAAGAAAAGCTGAGAACTCGTTAGCTCAATAATAACAATAAAAAAATACATGCATACAAATACACACACATATATATATATATGCGCTCACGCTCACACTCGTCTACTCAACTGCGACCAAAAGAAGAAGAAAAAAAGTATAATTCTTCATTTATTTGCTTTTTAAAACTATTTTTAGATGATCCTATTTTGTTTTTCCTTCCACAACACCTGATATTATGTATGTGTCGTTTTATGTATATATTCATGTATTCGAATTGGGAGACAAACAAGCCCGTGAAGTATAACCAATAGGCGACCTAACCCACATGGTACATCTTTGAAGGACGTGGTAGGTCCTCTTTCCTTTTACGCTTTTTTTTTCTTTTTACTTTTCCTCTTATTATTATTGTTTTTATCTATTGCTATGAGGCGCCTCTCTACACGCTGTCGGCGAGCAGAGAGATGCACAGAAAGGAAACGGAAAGTAAAAAGAGAAAAGGAAAAGGGAAAGAAGAAAGAAGAAGACGAAAGGAAAAGGGAGAGAAAAGAAAAGCTAGCTGCAGCCGCCATGTTCCCCATGGCCGTACCGCACCCGCTCCGTCACCTTTTCTGTTTCTCTCTCCCTCGCCTACCGCCTCGTCTTCGCTTGTGTTATACACACGGCGTTAGGCCTCCACCGCAATCGGAATCCACCCGGAGGCCACGGAGCCCATCCAGCACATGGGGGACGCCGCCGGCCCCAGCGCGGGCGCGGCGCTGCTGACAGACCACGTTGCCTGCGCGGCCGCCGTGCCTCTGGACGGGCCGGCCGCGTGCGGCTGCTGGCCGCGGCGCCACGGCGCCTCCGGCAGCAGGCACTTCTCCAGCTCCACCGTGGACGCAAACGAGGGCGTCACGAGATCCGGTGCGCCAGCGAAGCCTGGAAAGCCCGTGGGGAAACAGGGCTGCTGCGGGGGCTGGTACGGCGGCGGCGGCGGCGGGGGCTGGTACGACTGCTGGAAGGCGGCCTGGAGTGGCGACACCTGCTGCTGCTGCTGCTGCTGCTGCTGCTGCTGGAGCTGGAGCTGCTGGAGGAGCTGCAGCATCTGCTGCATGACGAGGAGCGACGACTGCTGCTGGCACTGCTCCTGCTGCTGGAGCTGCTGTTGCTGCAGTAGCTGCTGCTGGAGCTGCTGCTGCTGTTGCTGCAGCAGCAGCAGCTGCCGCGCCTCCTGCTGCTGGAGGAACATCACACTGCCGCCGTTGTTATTATTATTAGTAGTATTGTTCGGCACGGCATGTACGAACAGCTGGTTATTCGGCACGGCGCCGCCACTGGAAGGAGGGCTCACCGCACTGTTGTAGTTGATGAGGCTACTGGACCCGCTGCTGCCGCTGTACAGGCCGTTCGGCGCGCCGGCGGCCGCCTGCTGCGGCACCATGGGGGGCGACTCGTACGAGAAGGCGGGCGAGAAGTGCGAGAAGGGGACGGTCGTGGGCGGGCCGTTGGCCGCCGACGACGGCGGTGGCAGCTGCAGCGGCAGCTGCCAGTTCGGCACCGGCATCGAGACGTACGGGGCCTGCATCGGCGTGGGGACGGTGGGGTTGCCCAGCATGCGCGGGTGGCTGCCGCCCTGGCGCGCCTGCCCCGCGTAGGGCTGCGGCGGCCGGCTCTTCGCATTGCTCCTGCTGCTGCCGGTGCTGCGCTGCGACAGGCTCCGGTCGCCGTAGCCGTAGGCGATGCTGCGCTCGTTCCGCGCGGAGCCGCTGTCCATGAGGCTGGGCGCGGCCGAGGTGGTCCCGGCGGTGGCGCCGGCGGAGCGCAGCGACGGCACCTTCTTGTGTATGCGCTCGCCGGGCCGCTGCCCGCGCTTGTCGCGGCCGTCCGAGTCGTCGGAGGACGACTGCTGCGCCGGGAACATCCACGCGCGCGGCACGCCGTTGTCGTCCTCGCAGGGAACCGGTATGCCGCCCATCTCGACGCCGCCGGCGCACCGGCGGACCCCCGCGCAGGACTGCTCCCCGTCCTTGAAGCGCGGCTTCTCGTCCGAGCTGCTCGTCGCGAAGGCGTCCTCGATAAGCGTGTCGTCCTCGCTGTTGTAGCCGGTGTCGTCCCGGTCCCGCGGCTCGCGCGGCGACAGCGCGCCCTTCTGTCGCTTCCTCTGCTGCGTGTTGCGGTGGTGGCTGCTGCCGCTGCTACGGCTGTTCGACGTGGTGCCGCTGCTGTGCTTGCTAGTGGACTGCACCGCCGGGGTCGGGAGGCTGGCGGCGGACTGCTTGCCCTCCTGCTCGCTGCCCGAGTGGGTGGACGGGGTAGTGAAGGGAGAGGACATATTGAATACTGAATATATATGTATATATAGTGAATGATATGTGTATAGCAAAGAGAAACGAATGTATTTATCAATGTGTATGCGGAAATATCAGAACAATGGAAATCAAAATTAAGATGATCGATGAGAAACAAATACTTTATGAATCTGTATATATTTGGGTTCTTGTGTCGATAATCTTAACGAAGAAAAAAAAAAACAGAAGGAAAAGGTCAAAAAGAAAAGAATTATTTTTTATATAAAAAGAGGAAAAACTAAAAATCGATGAAAAGAAAAAAGAACAAAGTAATTGAATAAAAAAAAAATAAACAGCAAGTTTAGTCGTTGAATGGTTTGGGGGTAGACCGAAAACTTAATGCTTTTTCTGACGAAGAGATGAAAGGAGGGAGAGAGGAAGAAACGGAAGACAATAACACGAATGGCACGGTGCAGCACATCCAACCCGTGGCAATGCAGTCACAATACAAAAGAAAAACGGGGGACACACACAAAAAAAAAGATATGTTCCTTTTCTAGCGTTAGAATTTATGTTTGTCCTACTTCACTGTAATAAAACCGCTACGCGTCTGTCACCATGAACACCGCCATGACGCACGCGGCACATGCACCGAAGCGCACGCCTTCCCCTGCCCCACCGGCCGCCTCCACCACCACCAAACAAACAAAAAAAAACAGACGGTGTCCGCCCTTACTGGGGCGGACGCAGCTGCTCCTTGCGGCGGCGCCACCAGTCCTCCTCGTACTTGGCCTCGCGCCGGCGCAGCTCGTCCACGGCGTCCTGTCCCATCAGCGAGTGGTTGGGCACGGAGAAGAGGCTGTACTCGTGTAGGTGCGGCGGCGCCGGCGGCGGGGCCCCGCGCAGCCGCTCGCGCTTGAGGTGCGCCAGGTTGTGCTCCAGGTCGGTCTGCATGCGCGGCAGCACGTAGTCGCGCCACCGCTGCTGCACGACCGCCGTGCCGGCGTCGGGGATGTCCGTGTAGCGCCGCACCTGGTCCGCGATGCTCTCCTCCTCCGCCTTCATCTGCGCGCCGTACTGGCCGACGTAGTAGTCCCACTCCTGCTCCGTCAGCCGGCGGTCCCACGCCGCGGCCGGCGTGCGGCGGCGCGGGCGCTCGCAGCCCCACAGCCACGGGTTCCATGGCCCCTGCACGCTGCGCCGCGTCGCGTGGGCGTGCGTCGCGCCGAACGGCTCGTTGCTGTCGTTCGCCTCGTTCACGAGGCGGTGGAAGCGGGCGTTGATCCCCATAGAGCTAAGATGCTTGATGTTGAGCGCCTTCTCGCTCCCGTCGCGGTAGACGCCGGTGATGGACGTCTCGGGCCAGAAGCGCGGCCGGATGTCGATCACGACGCTCGGGTACTGCCGTTTGAAGGCGGGGAGGTGGGTCGCAAAGAACTGCCGGGTCGCCGGGTTGCCGTGACTCGGGCTGTACGAGATGATGATCTTCTTGAGGCACAGCTCGCCATTGCGGCTCATGGCGCCCGATGCACACGTGTATGGGTCTAAACAGGCTTCTCTCTGCCACAGTGGACAAAAAAAAGAAAACTTGAAACACGATACAACACAAATGCTGCTTGTGAATGGAAGGTGGGAGAAGAGAGGGAGGAGGAGCGGATGCACATTGAAAACAGAACACAAGAGGGTGATACACAAGGCGGATGCCGAGCGGTGTCACGAAGTGTAAACGTAGAAGCATATGTTTGTGATCGGCGCCCCATGGCGCCGCTACAACGGCAGGCAACAAGCGCAGCAGCCGTGGCGGCCGCGGCGTCTCACGGCCGCTTCAGCGGCATGCGCTGCATCGTCCACGGCAGCCGCGCCGGGACGGCCTGCGCCCCCATCCGCCCGTGGCGGCCGGCGGGCGGGCCGCGCTCGCCCACCACGCCGCGCTCCACCGACTCCTGCACGCTGCTGGTGTACGCGCTCAGCAGCCGCTGCGCCTCGTGCAGGAAGCCGCGGTGGGGGTACGCCACCGCCACGGCGGGCGCCGCGGTGGTGCCCGCGCCCAGCTCCCGCAGCGTCCGCTCGACCAGCTGGTGGTGCAGCCGCACCGCCGGGCTCTCGCGCCGCAGCGTGTCGTAGGCGGCGCGCAGCCGCGGCAGTGAGGAGGTCAGCAGCCCGCCCTCCTCGATTAGAAACTGCAGCGCGGCAAAGAGCGGCCACGTGCTCGCCGGCAGGTCGCCGCCCTTCGCGAGGTCGGCCACGTCCATCGCGTCGTCGAGGCGGGCGAGCGCGTCCAGCAGCGCGGCGTTCGTGCGGCGGACGAGCTCCGGCGCGCCGCCCTGCAGCGCGAGCAGCAGCGCATCCGTCGCGCGCAGCACGTGGGCGGCGACAACGCAGGCGTCGAGGTAGTCCGGCAGCTCCGCGTGCAGCTGGGCCTGCACCGCCGCGCGGTCCGCCACCGGCGCGTCCATCTGAAACAGGAACGCAATGTGCTCCGGCTGGTGGACGACAGGCAGAGGCGCCGGCGCGCCGCCGCTGCCGGCGGCCGCCGCCCACGCGATGCTGAGCTTGCCCTCACCCTCGTACAGCAGCTGGTGGGCGTCCGCCAGCGCGTGCCCTTGGTCGCCCGCGTCGAGGAGGAGCGTGTGGGGCTGGCGCAGGCCGCGGAGGAGCAGCAGACTGTGATGCACGGCGGGGTGCCACGCGAGCTGGGACGGGCACTTGACGGCAAACATGGCCACCAACTATACTAGAGAGTCTGGGTGTTTGTACTAAATATATAATGCACCACGTGCAAGCTTCTGTGGAGAAGAAAAAAAAAGCTACAAGAAAGGCAAAAGAAAAAAAGGAGAAAGAGAATAATCAGTTAAATACGGCGCTGTCACACAGAAGAGAGAGAAGGCACAGATGCATAGATCTGGCAATTCAGTGTCACTCTTAGTATGTACAGTGTTTTGTGTCTTTTTTTGTTGGTGTTCTTCCTATACGCACAAGTAAAGAGTTGTTCTAACGAGAAAGAAGTGCCTTAGTGCACTTTTCATATGCTTGTACGCTTCCTAAAAAAAAGTAAATAAATAAGTAAATAAATCCTATAATTTTTTTGATAATTCTTTAAAAACGAGAAAAGGGTAATAACTAGCAATCCTACGCGTGTATCTTTTGCTTTTTCATAAGGGGAAAAAAAATTCAGTTGTAAGCAAAAAGCATTTTACAAAGGAAAAGAAACAAATAGTAGTCCCATTACGTTCCTTTATCCGCTTAGATATCCTCCTCCGTCATGGTGAGCATGGGAGGGTTAATGTGGAAGTAGGGGCGGATGAACTTACCGTCCCCGGCCCACACATCACCACCGTGCTCCACCGCGTAGTCGCGCGCGTTCTCGCGCTTGAAGTGCTCCGGCCAGTCCTCGAAGTAGATGTGGTAGATGGACGAGTAGAAGAAGGAGACGTAGGTCACATAGAGGAAGCTGAAGGCGGCGGCCCAGTTGATGACGGAGCGCAGCTTGGTCATGCGGTTGGTGTCGCGGAGACCGAGCTGGTAGGTGGCGCGCCAGTACCACTCGAAGGTGCGCTTGCGCGACCAGCCGAGCATGTGCATCGGGATGTCGTCCCACGCGGCCTTGTAGCGGTCCTTGGAGTGCATGTCGCCGCCGAGGAGCGTGCGGCTGGGGCGGAGGGCAAGGGCGCGGTGGGAGGTGGTGAAGCTCACCACAGGGGTCGTGCGACGGAGCATAGCGTTGCTTAGGAGTTTTCCTTTTTTTCTTGTGTATCGAAAAAAAAATCTGAAAGGGGAGAGAAGAAAGAAAGAGAGATTAAAAAAAAAAAAACGTAATAGAGCACATAATTAGACTAGATACGTCCTCAAAGAGGCGCACAAGAACACAGAAACAGACTTTATTGGTGTTGACGCTACTGCCGCAGCGGCGCTTGTTTTGTTTACCTGTTTGACTTCATATTATTGCAGTTTAAGTTAATGTTACGAAGATACACCCACTGTGAGCAACCCATTACCAAAACTGGTACCACGGCTTCAATTCCATGTACTCCTTCTCCGACCACTTTTTATTCTTCACAAGACACTTCATCAGAGCCTGACGCTCCACGTTGCACGTCGCGGTGCGCCCGCCCAGACGCATCTCTGGCGGGCAGAGCAGCGAGCACTTGACCAGCTCCGTGTTCATGTTGTAGCAGGGGTGCTTCTTGTGCATGTTCAACTTGGCAGGGCGGACCACTTCCTGGTTGTACTCGCGCACGCCTTGCTCTTTCCATCCCGAAACGATTTCTAAATTATTCGCATCATCGTGGGAGTAAATCATGTTGTGGATAATGTGGCCGCCGCTGATGCGCCCGGGGTTGGCGGGAGCGTCGGGGTCGGCACTCATGCGCGGTCGCGAAGGGGGATACTAACGGTACCTGCTGCTGCGACCGTAAGATGAAGAGAGAAGAGTGGGGAAGTGTACATCAGATTCATTTCAGCGAGAGTGCTGTCCTTACATATGAGTGGCACAGAAGGAAAGTGCTTTATCGGTCTATTGCAACGGTTTGTGTTATTCAAGATGCGTGTAACAACCAAGCCAAACAAAAAAGACCACTAACTAACTCGAAACGGACAACAATGAGAACGAGGAGGAACAAAAATAAAAAAAAAGAACAACGTCATGTAGGAAAGGGGAACCTAGTCTGCCATCTGTTGTTGTAAATACCTATGCCTGTAATCGCCCGCGATATGCCCCGTCGCTCCTGCTCAATCAGCCGCGTCTTTGTGGTCAGACCCTGCGACCGCCGCTCGTTGTTCATTCCCTTCGCGTCCTCCCGCGCGATGTGCATGCCGGTGCGTGGGTGGATGTTCACGGGCATGTACTTGTAGTACTGGTACGGCTGCTGCTTGCCCCACGTCCACGTCGGTTCCAGCCAGATCTCCCGCTGGTTGTGCGCCGTTGGGTTCGCCGGGCAGCGGATCGTCAGCGCGTCGTGGATCCAGCGGAAGCGGCAGTGCTCGCAGTGCAGCTTGAGGCGGTCGCGGGGGACCAAGTTGGGGTGCTTGTCCGTCGGGCCCTCCAGCTGCTTCGTCCGGTGCGTCGTGTGGCCGTCGAAGTTGTTGGGCGGGTTCAGGATGCCCTTGTTGCGCGGCCCCGAGGAGTACCCGAGCGGAAAGAAGTTGAGAAGCGCCGTCGTGGGGCGGAGCCCCAGGCGGCGGACCTGCGAGAACCGTAGCATCCCTGCACGCGTGCGTGGGGGAGGTCCTCAATGCCTAAGAACTAATCTAAGGGAATAGATTAACGAAGAAAGAGGAAGAGGGAGAGTGGTTAAGCGAGCTTACATCGCTAGTGCGGAACTTATAGCAGTTTGTTCCCATAGTATGTATGGTTGCTTGACCCTTTTTGTTGTAGTTGTCTGTGCTGTCTTTGCTTTTATATGTAAATGTATTATACTGCTGCCGTTTTTCCTTCACTGGTGGAGTTCAGGATAGTACCTTGAGATAATGATGCAGCAAAAACGTAAAAACACAATGAACAATAAGTGTTCTTCTTTATGATACGAAACAAAAGTAAAAAAAAAATCAAAAATCAAAAAAGGGGAAAAAGGGAGCTCTTCTGTCAACTTACGAATGTACTCTTCTACTTTAAATAGCAATTTGTGAGAAAAGAAGAACAAGCACAGACAGTTTTTTTTTTTTTTGCTATATTACGCGCAATGTGCACTTACTGTAAGAAAGCTAAGCAAATAGATACACACATATATATAATATATATGTGTGTAGGTATAGATTGTAAAAGGAGAAAGAAAAAAATAGAAACAAACGGTCCAGAAAAGGGTTATTTCTGTTGCTCTCAATGAACCAGTAAAGAGGCAAGAAAAGCAACAAAACGCTTACTCATTAATGAAGAATTCAACAAATAAAAAAAAAAGAAAGAAAAAAAAGAGGGGAGTGATTGGGGAAAACCACTATTTAATTTGCATCCTCTGTCAGAACAACTTGCTTTCTCATACGCTCCACTGCATCGTGCGACAATCTACAGTTCGGTAGACACTGTTTCACATACAGCACCTCCTCCAGCGGGACATTGGTCAATCTCACGTTTAGTTTCTGCAGTTTCTTGCAACATGCCAGTCGGCTGATGTTAGACTGGATCAATGAATACGAAAGATTCAGTTTTTTCAATTCCGAGGCGCGCTCGAGACCGGTCAACCCCTCGGAGGTGATGAGGCTGTTGGACGCGAGGATCTCCTCCACGTTGGGGCACGCGCCCACGTGGCCTATACAACGGATGGACGTGTAGGCCATGAGCAGCTGCCGGAGCGAGACGAGGTGCGTCACCTCGGTGAACCCGTCGTCCATCAGTGGCGTGTTCGAGACGTTGAGCTCCTCCAGCTGCGAGCACCCGACAAGCTCGTTCACCGAAGTGATTCGTGTCTTGGCAAGGTCGAGGCGGATCAGGTCGGTCATGGCACTGATGCCCGCGACGCTTGTAATGGGCGTGCGATACAGTATAAGCGTTTGCATCTTGGTGCAGCTGCAGAGAGGGGTGATGCTATCCACGGAGGTCTCGCCTAGGTCCACCTCCTGCAGCCCGACACAGGTGCGGAGCGCATCGATGCCCGCCGTCGTCACCTTGGTGGACCAGAGGTTGAGGAGCTTCAGATTCACACACCCTTCCAGGCAGGAAACGGAGTTCAGCTTACAGTTCGTGATGGTGAGAGAAGTGAGGTTTGGTATCCGCGCGATCCCGTCGATGGCGCCCACCTTGCGGATCCAGCTGCTCTTGATGCACAGCTCCTGCAACGACAGACTGCTGCACAGACACTGAACACTGCTCACCTTCGTTCTCGAAATAATGAGCTGCTCGAGCGCCGGTGCCTCCCCCAACAGCTGTATCCCGGTGTCTGTAACAGGGGTGCCGAACAGATCCAACTTCCTCAACCGCGCGAGCTTGGCCAGCGCGGCCACATCTGTGACCTGCGTGTGCGCAAGGGAGAGGTCCTCGAGGTCGCCCAGCTGGTCGATGC
The DNA here is from genome assembly GCA_000482145.1 of Strigomonas culicis. Taxonomy (NCBI): domain Eukaryota; phylum Euglenozoa; class Kinetoplastea; order Trypanosomatida; family Trypanosomatidae; genus Strigomonas; species Strigomonas culicis. The sequence goes on from AUXH01000068.1 coordinate 24,159, forward strand.
CCGCGATGCCGGCGTCGTTCACGCTTGTGCTTTTAAGATAGAGCCGCTTGAGGGCATGGGCGCCCGCGACCAGTGGCGCAATGGACGAAATGACCGTGTCGATGAGCGAGAGATGTTCCAGGTACACGAGGTGGCACAGGGCCCGGATGCCCTCGTTTGTGACTTTGGTCTTGGAGAGGTTGAGGGCAGCGAGAGACCAGCAGAGGCCGACAGAGTCGACATCGACAACAGCCGTATTCGTCAAATCGAGGTTGCGCAAAGACGTAAAGTTATCGATCCCTTGTAGTCCTTCGGATGTGATGGCGGACCCGGCTAGCTGCAGCATGTGGAGCGTGGCGTAGTTGGTCAAGAACCGCAGCGATGTCACCTTCGTATAAGATAAAAACAGCTCTTCTAAGTTTACGAGGTCGCTCAAGTCAGTCAGGTCCTCATTGACAATGTCGCACGAGGCGAGATTGAGAGAGCGGATGGAAGCGCACCAGTGCATACCCGAAAAGCTCACCTTATTTGCAAGATAGCTCACGTCCAGGCGGCGCAGGTAGTGGAGAGGAGCCAGGTCGGAGAAGGGCCGGTAGCGCTCAATCTCCTCCTCACTGTGCTCCGTGACTTGATCGTCGTCAATCATCAGCGTGCCCCGCTCGATCGCTGCGCCCCGCAGCTCCAGCTCACGCAGCAAGGGGCACAGCTTGCCGATAAACTGGAGGGAGGGGATCCGGAAGTAGGAGAGATCCAGCGATGTCAAGGTAGAGGCGTTGGCGTTCAGCAGAGTAAGAAACTCAGCGGTGCCCATGGGTGTGTGGCGGCTGCGGAACGTGTGCATGTCCTGGGGAAGAGCCAGAAAAGGCATGTACCCCGGCGGTGTGGCACGCAGGCGACAGTGAATGAATTCGAGCTGTCGCACCAGTCCGAGAGACATTACTTCTCCCAGACAGGTTTCGTACGCCTTGGGGCTGGTGATGGCAGCGGGCAGGCCTGCCTCGGCGGTGCTCTCACTAGACCCCTGCCCACGGTCGTTACCGACAAAGCGGAGATACAGATCGCACTGCTTGATGTCGCGCAGAGGGGGCTCCCCTTCCGCTGACGGCATCAGCTCCGTGACCGTTCGCAAGCGAAGCCACCACCGGGCGTATAAGACGCCCTCCACATTCTCTACGGTGCAGTTGAGATGATGAGTGTAACTAGCCTCGTCATAGAGACACCTGTACCGGTTGCAGTTAACTTCTACGCCGTTCTTGGCGCTCTCCGCAGAGGACCGAAACCGAGGGCTTGCGCATACCAAAGAGAGAGGCGGCTTTGAAAAATACTGCAATACTTTGAAAATGGCGGCGCTATTAATAGCATCAACCATTGAAAACTGTTTTTTGAGAAAGAGAAGGGAGGGAAGACATGCATAAGTGGCGTTTGAAAGAAACAAGGAAGGAACGAGGAGAGAGAAAAGAGGGGGGAAAGCGAAACGCCACAACAAAGTGAAGTAAAAGAAGACTTGCTTAGCAAAGCAAGCGGTGTGCACGAGTTGGAGTTATGGTTATTACAAGGGATTAGCTTAAGCGAAAGAGATTAACGTGGTCTGACTCACACACGTCCACGTTGCCGGCGATGATCAGCGAGTGCAGCGGCTCTCCAAAGTCAACATCCATCAGCTGCGCCATCGTCCCTGCAACAACTTGCTGCGTGGTGGATCCGATGCGCGCGAGGCCCACTGCAAAAGTGCTGCCATCTTCTGCAACGGCACCAAGCTTCTTGCTGCGCTCTACCTCTAGCACCTGCTCAAGAGCTTGCTTAATCGTCATGAAGCGTGCAGGTTCATAGATTTTGCGACCACGAGCCAGATTTTCATCCGAAATTTCCTTCACCTTAATGTCCAAGAGAAGAAGAGTGTGTAATCCAGCGGCACGGTTCGTTTTGAGGCGTTCGTACCACGAGTCCGGCCTCCACGTGTCGGTCCAGAAGCACAGCGACAAAACCTGTCCGAACCGATATAACTGAAGCCCACAGCACCCAACAGCATTAATGATGGACGCGTTGTGGATACAATGGCAAGGAACCTTCATTTCGTGGCAGCGAACAATCAAATCGGAGTGCGTGGTGGCACCAAACACATCACCGACCACGAGCAGGACGACCTTCTTCTCTGCAACATCCTTCAGTATATCTCCTGACTCGACCATTTCGCGGTCTGCAACAGTAACTTCCTTTCCGTAGATTTCACTGAGCTGAGCAGCATTGCTGTTAATGAGGAACGAGGTGTACGCCTCCAGGAAGACAATATCAGCATCCTTGACAGCCGCCAGACCCTTGAGAGTGATGTCCTGAGCATCCCCCAAGCCGAGTCCAATCATTGTAAACATGTTTTCTCGTCATACAAAGAAGAGAGAGAGAGAGAGAGAAAGAGAGAGAGAGAAAGAAACAGAAACAGAAATGTCAAAGGCAACAAGTAAATATGCAAAGCTGTGTATGATAAAGAGTAAACCTTAAAACAAAAAAGTATGGGAAATGTTTGCATGTGCAATTCAAGAGATGAGACAAGTGATAAAGGCGCAACGCATGAAACATGGATGGTAGCCCACACTTGTATTTGTTTTTCTTTTTCTTTTTAAACCAACACCGCAGTAGTATAGTCAAGTTGACTTTTTTTTTTCTCCGAAAGAAAACAATTGTTACTTTGTTGGAGAATCATCTCCAAAGTATAAAGAAAGAGAAAGAAACAGAAAAGGAAGAAAATCAACGAAAGATATTGTCATTAAAATCACATCTCTACATGGACAAAAGATTAGAGTTCGATTTGCCAATGCTGAAAATGTGGAAGCCAATCTTCTGAACCTTCTCAACATCGAGGACAAGCCTACCATCAAAAATGAAGGCAGGCTTTTTCATCCTTTGGAAGACTTCTTCGTAGTTGAGTGTCTTGAATTCATCCCACTCAGTGAGGATAGCAATTGCATACGTCTGGTTGACAGCTTCCAGCGCAGAGGGCACCACCTTCACATGCGCTTGCAAGAAAGCCCCCAAGGGATTCTCTACTTTCTTGGGTAGCTGCACACAGATCTTCTCCTTTTCAATGCAGTACTCGAGCTCAGAGAAGATCATTTCGACCGGCACCTTGGGGTCGTAGATTCGCAGCTTCGCCCCCTCCTGGAGCAGGCGTGCGCACACATAGATGGCAGGGCTCTCGCGGGTATCACCTGTATCCTTCTTGAAAGCGAACCCAAAGATGGCAATCTCCTTGTTACGGACCGTGTCAAAGCAGCCATGGATGATGGTTTGATAGAATCGCTCCTTCTGGTAATTATTCATCAACACCACCTGCTCCCAGTATGCAGCAGCCTGCTTCAGGTCCATGGTTTCGCAGAGGTATACCAAGTTTAGAATGTCTTTCTGAAAGCAAGAGCCTCCAAAGCCGACGGAAGCCTGCAAGAAATTAGCTCCAATGCGCTTGTCATGGCCGATCGAACGCGCCACCTCAGTGATATCTGCACCCGCTTTTTCACAAAGGGCCGAGATGGAGTTGATGGAGGAAACGCGCTGCGCCAGAAAAGCGTTGGCAACAAGCTTAGAGAGCTCACTGGACCACAGGTTGGTGGAGACAATCCGTTCCCGTGGAACCCAATTGGCATACACAGATGCAAGAGTGGCAATTGATTCGGGGTCTTGTCCACCAATGAGCACACGGTCGGGGTTTTCGAGATCCTTCATGGCGGTGCCTTCCGCCAAGAACTCGGGATTGCTCAGGACAGAGAAGCGTGTCTTGCGGTCACCGGAGTTACAGTTCTGCAGAATATGCTGGATAGTAACGCTGCAGCGTACCGGGACAGTACTCTTCTCCACCACAATCACATGGCGGTCCTCTTTGACAACGTCTGCGATAAGGCGCGAGCAGCTTTCGATGTAGCACAGATCGGCTGCTCGTCCCGCACCCACGCCGTACTCTTTTGTAGGCGTGTTTACGGCGATAAAAATGATATCCGCCTTTGTTAGGACAGCGCTGTCCGATGTGAAAAACAGATTTTTATTGCGAACCGCAAACACAATTTCAGCGAGACCGGGCTCATAAATGGGGAGTCCGCTTTTTCCATCCAAAGAACTTGGAACAGGACAATTCCACGCAGCGATACGACCCTCAGAAATATCAAATACATGAACATTGATATGGGGACACTTGTTCGCAATCATTGCCATGGTTGGTCCTCCCACATAGCCTGCGCCAATGCAGACAATATTCTTTACTTCAGACATGTCAGCAAACGGTAATGAAAGTTATGCAATGGTATAAAAAAGAAAGCCAGAATGATACTAGAACGAGAAATAAAAAAGAATAGCTGATGCAACATAAGGGTAGAAAAGTGAAAAAAAGAAAAAGAACAAAAAATAGAAACAGCAGCAACAACAACAACAACAACAGCATAAAGGAATAAAAAGTAAGAAAAAAGAGCAAGCTATCGATAAAGATAAAAGAAAATGTGGTTTAAGGTTACTTGCGCCAGAACTTTGTGTCTGACAGAAAAGGTGCGAGGGCAAACATCAAGCCGTGCTCGTACGCAGCAGCTCGGCCAAGATGGCCAGCTGTCAGCACACCCATTGCACCTAGGCCCGACCGGACGTCTGTTTCACCAGTAAGATCATCGATAATATCTGCCAGTTCCTTTCCTTCGCTGAGAATGGGGTCCATAAGAACGGAGCTCATTTCAAAACGAGCTGAAGAACCGATGCCCATTTGATCAGAGGCGCGTTCAATAATTGCCATCCATCCACATTCAAACCATTTGGAGCCAATATGTTCCAATCCTCCTTCGATGCCTACGCCAAAGTCAGCTCGTTCACACAATCGAAGAGCTTCTTTTGCTCTGTGTATGCACCCTTTCTGAGTCTCCTCTGCTGACATTGGTTGATCGCTGACGCACGAAGCAGTGGAAACGGGCACTATCTCGTGGGTGTCATTTGGGAAACATTTTTTCACCACAGCTGAGACACTATCAAGCTTCGCTTTATTTGTAGTTCCTACAGCCCAAATTGTCATCTGAAAAAGGAGAGAAAAAAGAACACGGAGAAAAGGAAAATAAAAAGAAGCTGAAGTCACTCTATCTACATGTAGACAAATACGCACTCACTTCCCTTATCGATTAATAGTACAATAGAGAAAAGGATCATGTTGAACGCTGCAATCAATTGGTGAAAAACTATACGTATTCTGAGGCGATAATCAGTTAGCTGTTTAACAGCTTGAAAAAAAAAAAAGATGAAGCAAGAAGAGACTTATGTGCTCGTCATTGTACATTTCACTTTTTTTGTGGAATGTGCTCCAGCACCGCCACACCACCAAGTCCTCCAGCTGCACAGATGCTGACAAGTCCATTCCGCTTTCCTGTACGGCGAAGCTCGTTGGCAAGCGAGGTCACGATTCTACCTCCCGTCGCTGCGAACGGATGGCCCAGTGCGATGGAGCTGCCATTAACATTTAATTTTGAAAAGTCAAACTCACCTTTCAAAACCGTTTCACTTGACCCCGTGAATTTCTCAAAAAACTCGGGCGAATGCAAGCACTTGATGGTTCCAAGCACTTGTGCAGCAAATGCCTCATGGATTTCAAACAAGTCAATATCTTTGGCAGTCAAGCCCGCCTCCTTGAGTGCAGGACCCCACCCTAAAACGGGAGCAAGCAGGAGCTGGGGATACGGATCAATACCGGAGAAATGAAAGCTCTTTACAGAAACATCGGTAGCAAATCCAAGCTTTTTAGCCTTCTCTTCCGACATGAGAAGCATAGCGCTTGCGCCATCGGTCAGCGGTGACGACGTGGCGGCCGTGACTGTTCCCTTGTCCTTGCGGAAAGATGGCTTTAGCGTTGGCATCTTCTCCTTCATTTTCTCCGTGTTGTATTGAATTAGATCATCCTTCTCAACCTCCGTAATCTTGCCCTTCTGATCAAACGTCACAGGAACTACTTCCTTCTTGAGGTAGCCGTTTGCTTCTGCTGCAGCGGCATTCTTATGCGATGCAAGAGCAAGTGCTTCTTGATCTGCTCTGGAAATGTTATTCAACTCAGCAATAAGATCACCATGCCACCCCATTGTTTTCCCTGTGCTTCTTTCAGCAATAGAGGGGGGAGTAGGGAGCCACTTTTTCAGATTAAAGCCAGCTTCCGAAAAGAAGCCCTTCACTCCGCTTCGCTGTGCCTTCATCAATCCATGAGTCAGTGTGCGAGGAAGAGGAATCTCTGCGTTGCTGATGCTGTCACTTCCTCCCGCAATAACAACCTCTGCTCGTCCACTTTCGATCAGCATGATGGCTTGCGCCATTGCACTTAGACCACTGGCACACGCCATGCTCGTGACGTTAGCTGTGATTCTTTTAGGGAGGTGTAGATCAATCACAATCTCGCGCGCGCAGTTTGGAATGTTTCCCTGCAAGACAACATTTCCCCAAACAATGTGGTCAATCTCGCGTGGGTCAAGGCTTGTATTTTTCAGAAGACCACCAACAGAGGCAGTTGCAAGGTGAAGTGTGTCCGCCTTCATCAATGTGCCAAGAGACTTTGCAAATGGTGTCCGTGCGCCAGTGATGAAAACGGCCTTCTTTCGCAGAAGTGAAGATGAGCTCTTCATTTTTCAGAATAGAATTGTGCCGATTAGTTCTTAATCAGAAGAAGAATAAAACGAAAGTATACGATTGAGAAAGCAATAAGAGCAAACGAAAACGACAAAGTTGCGGTTCAAAAGAAAAAAAAGAAGTGACTAAAGTAGTATTTGAGAGAAGAAACAGAAGTTGAAGAAGCACATTGTTTTTTCGTTGTAAAAGTAGCAGTTATTCTGCTAGAGCGCACATTCTGTAATACGGTTCACCAGCAACAGCGTATCAGAAAAGTGTACATTGCCTCCTTCTTTATTCTCATAAATGTACACAATGTAAGAAAAGAAGAAGCATTCACAATCAACCGTTATCCAAAGAATCCAATAACGGAGGCGAAAAACAGAGAGACAATGGCCGAAAGGATCCCCAAGACGGCGGAAACACCCCCACCCCGGGGCCCCGCGACAGAACCAGGCCGGTGGGGCGCGCCGACGCCCAGGGGGCCAAGCGATCAAACCCCCAGCAAAAAAAAAAAAACGGCGCCCTGCCCGCCCCAGAAGGGAGGGGGGGGTTCGGCCCCGGCCCCGGGACGCCAAAAAAAGCAGGGTCAAACGCGCCCCCGAGAACCGCCCCGCCACCGCCCGCCCCTGGCAGCGACCAACACAGAGAGCGAACAGCGACCAGCGACCCCGGCACCCCTTTATCCCAACCCAACCAGAAACCGCCCAGGCACCCCAGAGGCGGGGCGCTGAGCCGCTTCCACGCACCCCCGCCAGGAGGCCGCCGCGGCCAAAAAAGAAAAAGCGGAGGAAAAAAGAACGAACCTGAAAAACAAAAACCATGGACGCCGCCCAAAGCGGACTCCCATCCTCCTTTTCCCGCGCCCCCGCGGGGTCGACCGATCACAGAATGCAAAAAAGTCAAACGAGCGGGGGGGGGGGCTGCGCGCCGGCGGCGGGGTTTCGGGCACGGAGATCGGGGGGCAGAGGCGCGCATAAACATCAAAAGGGGAACAGGAGAGAGAGACCAAGATCACTATCCGCACCGACGCCTGATCACACATTTAACCTCTGCTAATTGTTTCTTTTCATTAACAATCAAAAGGCAAATATTATGTATTATATTGAAAGGGGCGTGGCGTTTTTCGCAAATTGCGAGAGGGGCGCGCCCCCTCCTCCCGCCGTCAGGACCCCCGCTTCCCAGAAGCCGGAGAAGAACGGGGCGCCTCTTAAAAAAAAAGAGGAGCGTTATCCCAAAACATCGACTTTGAGAAAACACGGGTTATACCAGTTTTATAGCTGCATTATTCCCCTATCCCTCCCATCTTTTCGCCGCGACACCCCTCATTCAAATCGATCACTTCTAAGAAAAAAAAGGAGCAGCGTCCTCTGGGTTTGCCGTTGCGGGCCTGCGGGGGCCGGTGTGTGTGTGTGTTTTTGCCCGCGGGCCGCCCCGCGCCCGCCCGCCCCCTGGAAATGCCGCGCCACCAAGTCCAAAAGACCACCCCCCCCCCCAAAAAAAAAACGGGGCGATAACGAGCCCTTTCAAAAGCCCCAGCGTTGTTTTTTCCGCCGCCATTTGCCTTTTGAATTTGTAGGGAAACAGATTTCATGGATAACAATTGCCCCCTTTTTTTTCTGTATTCTTAGAAAAGCTCTTCGACTAAAATAGTTTTTGGCGCGTGCTCCATTTGGAAGACCTTTTTCAGCAGCCCCCGCGATTACACAACTGTTCTGAATTCGTCCCCGCTTGTCTCTTTGGGGAAGAAAAACTGGGCGGCGCGGGGGCGCCCCGGGAAAGACCCACCAACCACGTACAAAAAGGCCAAGCGGCGCCAGGGGCTGAAAGAGCGGGGGCGAGGGGGCGGGGAGAGATGGCCAAGGGGGGCTTTGCTTTGTTATTGTAATTCCTTTCCTGAGCACTTGGCGTTCGGCCCAGCCGTAGTGAGGGGTGTGTGCCGAAAAACCCAACGACCCATCAGCTTTGCGAACATCGGGAGAAACGCGCCCCAGCGTTGCGGGGCGGGGCTCCCTTTTTTTGGGGGGTCCCTTCCCTTTTTTTCGGTGGTGGTTGCGGGAGGAAGCCCCTCCGGTCCGCGGGACCTGGGGGGGGGGCGAAAAGAACTTGGGTGGGCGGGCTCCGGCGCAAGTACGCCCTTCTATATGCATCAAAGAAGGAGGTGGAGAGGAGAGGGGAAGTGGTCTCATGGAAACACAGAAATACATCACTTGCTAGGTCCGTTTCAGCACCATGAGGCTAATGTCCAATCGTGTTTTGTGGTTTACACTGCTGCATTGATGCTTCTAAAGCGACGTGAAATGTGACGCCGGTGGGGGCGCTCACGCCCCGCCTGTTTTGACCGCTCTGAGTCCCCCTTCCCGGGTCTCGGGCGTTTTGGGCTGTTCCACCCACCAGACCAACCACGCGGAAAGCATGAACAGCTTGAGGACCGCGGCCGTCCAGAGGGCGCCTTTTAAGCCAGTGTCGGAGTGCGCCCACTTTCCACCAATGAAGGCGCCCAAAAAGAGAAGAGCCGGCGCCGCAACCCGGTGGTTTCGCTCCATGTTCTCGGCGATCGGTGCGAAGAGGTCGGGGTCACCAAACAGGTCGCAGTAAATGCTGGTCAGCACGACGCTGGTGAGGCTCTTGTACCCTAGAGCTCGACTAATTTGTGCCTGCGCGCTGCTTTGGAAAGCGATAATGGCGATGGGAACGAGCACCTGCCAACGAAGCTCGTTCGTTGTGTCACCGGTGTCAAACTCACTTACGATGAGCGCAGACAGGGCGACCAGGAACGCCTGTATGGCGAAGGACGCGGTCAGCACCCAGCGCAGCTTCGGATGAAAGCGGCGGTGGTAACGGCTGAAGAAGAAGGAGCCGAGGCAAAAAAAGAAGAGGGACGTGCCGGACTTTACCCATCGCTTGTTGGTGCTCGGTGAAGCCAAACCCAGCCCGAGGTAGACCGTGTTCCCGGTCTGCATGCTCACGAAGGAGCCCCAAATGTAAACGGCTGCGCTGTCCAAGAGTCCCGTGGCAACATACGCGGCCAGAAGGATCAAGTCCGCCCACCGGACATCCATGTCCTCCTGCATGTATTTCCTGAAGCGGGGCCACATGTCCGTGGGCTGAGACGAAGCAACGATGATGCCGTCGTTTTCAACGGCGCCGTAGCTGGTGTTGGTGTTGTTCATTTTCGAAAGGAGAGTTTCGACAACGTTCTAGAGAGAGAGGGGGGGGGAAGGTACGAGTAATCGAGAGGAGGAAGCACCCACGAACAGTCCTGTCAGGACCCTGCACAAACATATGCTTGTTTTCTTTACTCTTCAGCTTTTTTCTTCTTCTTCTCATCATGACACAGTTTTAATCTTGGTACTTATTTATGTGGCTCTATAATGTTTCCACACTCCCCATAGACGACCACGTATTCCGTCACTGGAGGCTTCATTCGCCGCGACTGAATCTCTTGACAAAACGCCTTGTGCCCTTCCCAGTCCGCCTTTTGGCAGGCGGCCGAGCAGTAGTAGGTCGTGTCGCAGCCGCCGCACTTGAGCAGCTCGTTCGTCAGCTTGGGGCACTTGGCGTTGTTGCACCGCATCTCGGACGACTTGCCGTACAGGACGTCGCGGCTGTGGACGGCGAGGTGGCACGCCGGCTCCGCGATGGAGGTGAAGACCGTCCGTGCATTGCCCACCAGGTTGTAGAGGTCCTGTGTGCAATCGATGCGCTCGCTCAGGTAAGGATGCAGCCGCTCCGCGTTGTTGATGGTCGCGTTGAGAACCGTCATCACGTTGTCGATGTCGCGCATCGTCTTCACCTGATCCTTGACCCACAGCATGGAGGCCATGAAGAAGTTGAGCGCCGCCACTGCGTCACCGGGAAGGTAGTTCAGGCCTTGCTGCATCTGTTGGAGGTCGTACAGCTGGTTGATGGCGAAGAAGACGGCGGCGCGGCACTTGAAGAGGACACCGTTGTGTATCAAGTTCACAATGTTGTCCAGCGACGGATCATCGAGAACGTTCCCATTGTAGTGGCACTCTAACAGGTCCTTCGCCACCCCACTGAGCAGCTTGTCGTTCTCGAGGACAGCCACAATGGTGACGCAGTCCACAATCTTGGCCTTTTCAATGTCACGCAGGTAAATGGTATAGGTTGAGCGCAGGTCTGCAAAGCAGGGACATCCATCACAGCACACAAAGGTGTTGAAATCGGGCGTGGGCCGGTCGGGCAGGTACGCCATGCGATGCCCGTACGTGAAAAAGAAGAGCTCCTTGAGTGCGTTCATCGCCTTGGTGTAGATGGTGTTCGATTTTCGGTCGCTCTGCAGATTCCGGATGTTGTCAATGGCACGGAAAATGGTCGGGGCGATCCGCTTGTTGCTAATCGAGCACTGCTTCTGCTTGGTGACCTTGTCGATGTCCTTTAGTCGCTCCTCCGTCTTGGTCAGCAGCTCCGTCTGCTTCTTTTCGTCGTAGAAGGGAAAGTTGGCCGTCAAGCAAACCGTCTGGAAGACGAGATACTCAATCTCAAACGGGTTGGGCGTCTCGCTGAGGATGGACTTGAGGTGGATGCGGCTCAGCTCCGTGACGGCGCCCTTCAAAAGGGGATCGTCGTGCAGAATGGTGTGGGCCATCAAGCACTCCATCACGCGCGCGGCTGTTGCGTTCTGCTCCGAGGGGTTCAGGGTGGACAGGTAGTCCTCGAACCACTCCATTTTCATGTCCGCAAAGGGATAGCCGAAGTTGGAAGCCTCATTGTTCGGGAGCTTCGCCTTGTCCTTTTTGCTCATTTTCTTCGCCTATGCCTAACTAGATTATCTGAGCAAGAGAAACAACGACGCAAGAGGAGAGGGAGAGGGAGAGAGAGAGAACGAGTAGGTTACCTTCATTTCGATTATCTGACAAAAAAAGCAAACGCGGATACAGGCACCGGACACATATGCCAACCACACGTGTTAGACACAAGCGCACCAACAGTTTTAGTCTTAAGTCACTTTAAACACAACACGCTTACTTCTTCCGTTTACTTGAGGAGCGCCCACGGCTGCACCTCAAATGCGGCTTTAGGTGCATCCGCCTTTCTGGACTCCATCTCCAGACAGATCGCCTTGTGCCCTTCCCAGTCCGCCTTTTGGCAGGCGGTGGAGCAGTAGTAGGTCGTGTCGCAGCCGCCGCACTTGAGCAGCTCGTTCGTCAGCTTGGGGCACTTGGCGTTGTTGCACCGCATCTCGGACGGCTTGCCGTACAGCACATCGCGGCTGTGGACGGCGAGGTGGCACTCCGGCTCCGCGATGGCGGTGAAGACGCTCTTGGCATTGCCTTCCAGAGCGCCAAGCTCCTGCATGCAGTCTGCGCGATCGTAAATGAGGGTGCACAGCCGCTCCGCGTTACCGACGGTCGTGTTGATGGTTGGCACCACGTTTTCCACATCCCGCATTGTCTTCACCTGGTCCCTGACCCACAGCATGGTCGCAATAAAGCACTCGAGCGCGGCGATGCCCTCACTCTGGGCGTGCTTCAGCTCGGACTGCATCTGCTGGAGATCGCACACAAGATTGATGGCGAAGAAAACAGCGGCGCGGCACCGAAAAAGGAGGCCATTGTGTACCAGGTTCGCCATGACATCCAGGCAGGGGTCGTCAATTACATTGCCATTGAAGTGGCAGCGCATCAGCTCCGCCGCGACGCCGCGGAGCATGGTGTCGTCCTCAGTGATGGCCACAATCATGATCGAGTCGATGATCTTGGCCTTGTCCACGTCGCGGAGGAAGACGGTGTGGGAGGAGCGCAGCCGACGGTAACAGGGGCAGCCCTTGCAGCACACATAGGTGTTGAACCTCAGTGGCGGGCGGGCGGGCTGCGCGACTACGCGGTATTCATACACGGCAAAGAAGAGGTTCTTGAGGGCTCGCATAGTATCCAAATAGACGATGGTGTCATTGCGTTCCTTCCGCAGCGCATTAATACACTTGTTCGCGTGATGGATGGCAGGTGCCACCGTTTCGTTGTTGATGCGGCAGCGGGGGTGTTTGGACGCCTGCTCAATCTCACCGAGACGCTTTTCAATTCGCTTCAACAGCTCCTTCTGCTCCTTCTCGTTGTTGTCGGGAAACTTAGCCGTGAAGCAGATCATTCTAAAAATAAGGTTTTGAATCTCAAACGGGTTCAGTAGATCGCTTGTCAGGCCTTTTTTGATCATCTCTAGATGGCATCCGCTCAGCACAATCACCGCACTCTCTAAAAACGGATCCTCGTGTAGAATGGTGTGCGCCATAAAGCACTCCATCACACGGGCCATCACGAGTGCGTGCTCGGACTTGGGAACGGTCGACAGGTAGTCCTCCCACCAGATAATCCCTATTTCCGTAAAGGGGTAGCCGAATACGGAGGCTTCATTATCGGGAAGCTTATCGGCGCTATTCTTTTTCGCCGCAGACATGGGAAAGCTATTTATATATATGTATAAGTATGTATTCTATAGAGGTGTTAAACAGGAGGGGATATATCGAGTGAGAAAACAGTTGTATCAGGATGAAAGAGCGAACCCTCATCGGAGGCGCTCCAGGCCCACTACTCAGTCTAGTTCATTCCATTTCCAACCACGCCTTGTTCTTATGCTTGAATCTATACCGTAAAAACAAAAGTGAATCTGAAGTGTACACTACGCAGGTCTTTTAGTTTCTATCTCTATGGCAGTGTGCCTGCTCAAATGCTGCTGGCGTACCACCCCTTTTCCTGCTCCCGTTCCCGCAGGAACCCATCGAGCAGGGAGCGCTCACTGTCCGTCAGTTTGTCGCGTATGTCGTTGAGGTCAAACCCGCGCTTGGCGGCGGCGTGGATGATTCGCAGGTACCGTTTCTGGTAGAGGAGGTGCAGCTGGCCGGCGAGACGGTTTCCCTCGGGCCCCATGTGGCCTGCGGCGGTGGTGTTGCCGACGAGGCGGCAGACACGCAGGCCCGCCTCGTAGAAGAAGGGCGACTTGAGACGGAGGCTCGGCGCGAGTGAATCCGTCTTGAACTCGCGAAAGGTGGACAGGGAGTAGGTCGTCGGCGTGCGCACGGTCACGTGGCCGCCGCGGCGCAGCGGGGTGGCGGCCCACAGCGGCAGCACGGCGCTGTCGCCCGCCTTCACCTCGGAGCCGGCCGGCCCCTCGCCACCCGACCCCTGCACCTTGATGTGCTGGCCGAGGTTGAAGGAGGGCACGGCGAAGACAACAGGCACCGGTTCTTCATTGGCGCCAAGATCCTGCAGGTCGAAGTAGCTTTTGATCATACGGATGCTTTACCACTTCCCTTTGCGAGAGAAAAGAAGGAGCTCTCTAGCTAATGACGAAGGAGAAAGGATGAGGGAGAAAAAAAAGAATGTAGACGACCTATTAAACACATTTGGTGCATCTATTAATACATATTTCTTCTGTTTTTTTTTTTTTAATACTCAATATGTAGCAATTCTGAAAGTGTGTAGATTTGTATAGGATAGTGACGTCTTTCATGGGGTGAGGCGAACGTTAAGCAAGGGTGAAAGACCCATTGTTCTTTTTTCTTTTTAAAAAAGGTACATTAATACATTTTGATACAAGTCATACATAAGTAAAAAAAAAAACAGTAATAAAACGTGAGTAGGTGAGATAGCTATTTAACATCACATGGCATTTTAAAAAATGAGAAACTGTATGCACACACATATGTCCAGGGAGCACCGCACCTATTTCTTCCCCTTGGAGGCGTTATACTCCCTCAAGCGCTGCTGCTCCTCCTGGCGCACGAGCAGACGCCGCAAACAGTCAATGTTGGTCTGATTCAGCGGCCGGTCGACGACCAGCTTCACGTCTTGCAGCAGCTCGTTGAGGTCGTCCTCGGAGACATCCACCTGGAGCTTCTTCACGCTCTTGTACTGGTCCTGCGTGCCGGCGGCCTCGATGTCCTTCAGCTCGGCGAGGTCCTGCTCCGCCCGCAGGCGCGCCTCGTGCTCCTCGAGGATGAGCGCCTCCAGGTCCTCCAGCTTCTGCGGTGACACGCTGCTGAGCTCGCTGACGTTGTCATTGAGGTAGCCGGCGGTCGACTTGAAGGCCATGTTGCCGAACGTGTCGCACTTACCGGTCGCCGCCGTGTTCTTGGGGGGCACCGTGTGCGGGCCGGGCCTCCAGCCGTACTCGTGACCGGTGTGCTGGCAGCAGCCGCTGCCGCTCGGCGGCGGGTTCCTGTTGATACAGCCGGTGCCGCAGCGGTACGTGGACGACCGCATGGTGCCCTCCTTGCAGCGCCAGCTGCCCGGGTGCGCCGGCACGCGCGGGATGCAGGGGCAGCCGCCGACCGCCGCGTAGTAGTTGTTCGTGCGCGGCATCGCGAGGAGCTTGTAGTCCGGCAGGCCCTCGTGGTGCCCGTAGCAGTTGCATTTGTGGTACTTCTTGTGCGGGACGATGGAGGAGCCGTTTTTCGTATTCACAGACGGGAGCGCTGTGCCATGCTGGGTTTGGGTCTTGTTCCTAGAGGTGTTGCCACGCTGCGAAGTGACCGTTGCCATGTTCGTTTGTTGTGAATGTCTTCTTTCGGAAAGTGGAGTTGACGTGTGTGCTGTCCGATACGAGTGTGACCCCTTTTTTTTTAGAAAAGAAAGAGAAGATCGAGAATATATGATAGTTATTGTACATGTATCAGCAAAGACATATATGTGCAAAAATATGTAGTCGTCATTCATTTTTTTTCCCTTCTTCTGCGAGTAGTTTCCATTAAGTAATCGTAACTCAAATAAAAATCATGTAGAGGGTTGAGAGGGAAATAAATGACCACTCACGGGTGTTGAATCTGTCTAAAAAGACAATTGGCTATTTCACATATAACATTACAGTGTATATACAAGGTGTTACAAACAAACCAGTGTAACAGTATGGTCTGTGTACAGTGGATGAATAAGAAAAAGAAAAGCGTACATCAGTTTGAGCTTACGAATGTGCCCATCTTCTCCGCCACACGGAGGTTCTTCACGCGCTCCTCCTCCTCCAGCAAGTAATGCAGGCGAATAATGCTCTCCTTGGAGCCGACGGGCTGCCCCGCCACGAACTGCACCTCATCCAGCACCTCCGTGTACTGCTCGTTGATGGAGGGTATGTGGTTCGTGTCGCGCGTATACAGAGTGGTGCCGCCACCTTTCTTGCCCGAGAGGCTCCCGGCACCGTTGAAGCGCTCGTAGTCCTCCCCGTGGTGGGTGCCGATGAGACCCAGCTCCTGTTCGACCTCGTGCAGCTGCTCCTCCGTCGCGAGGCGGGACTGCATCTCCTGCGCCAGCACCGCGCGCAGGAAGTTCTTGCGCTCTTGAAGCTTTGCCTGGGCCTTCTCCTTCTTTGTCTGGCCGCGGGCGACGGAGCCGTTGAGAATGGGAGCGGTACTCATAGCGGTAGATGGTGGAATACGTAAACTGAGGTTGTGTACATATCATAGGATTCAGAAAGAGAGGGGGGGGGGAGAGAGAGGGGAAGAATCATAGCGTTTCGCCTTGGAGGCATATACCAGATGGAGAAGGCATACCTGCTCCTCATGATCCATACACATATAATGCTTTACATTATTACACAAAAAAGAACGCGGTCCGCTACCTAATGGAACAGCGGTTCCAGTTGCCTCAGTAAGGACGAGGGCAGCCAGCCGTTCGACGCGGCGCCCTGCACAAGGGGGCGCCATGCCTCCAGGTCGGACGGCGCCGCGCCCCACACCCCACAGCCCTTCCGCCACCACTTGATGCCCGCGGCGGCGGCGGACTGCGCGACGTGGAGCGTCAGGTGCGGCGGCGCCACGCCCGCCAGCACGTGCCGCGCGACGGACAGCAGCACGTGCGCGAGCGAGAGGCTGACCTGCCGGAACTCAAAGGCGGTGCCGTCCTCCGCGCGGAGGAAGAGCCGCGCCCCGTCCAGCAGGCACTGCAGCTGCGGCGCGGTGAGGCGCAGCACTGCCGACGGCGCGTCCCCGTGCGCGTCACAGTGGGCGAGGAGGGCCAGCAGGGCGGTCGACAGGTTCATCCGCAGCGTAATGTTCGGGGCGTACTGCACGAAGGCCGGGGTGTACACGCTCAACAGCGCGTGCAGCAGCCACGCGGTGCGCGGCGCCTCCTCCGCCAGCGTCGCGGCGACCGCTGCGGGGTGCTGGTCCAGCACACGCAGCGTGTCGCCCCAGCAGAGCAGTCCGTTACACAGGGCGGTGCGGTCCGACCAGCAGGGCGCCACGGCCGGGTCGGCCGCCTCCGCCGCCGCGCCAAAGTCGAGGCAGAGCGAGGCGACGCAGCAGCGGTGGACCCGCGCCACGAAGGGGAGGTGCTCCGGGTAGAGAAAGACGCCGTCGTACAGCACCGCGAAGCAGGCGCGCCGCATCGCCGCGCTCTGCGCAGAGGCCTCCTCGTCCTGCGCGGGCGCGCCCGCACGGTGGGTGCGGCCGAGGATACGCTCCAGCACCTCCACGCACAGCACCAGGATGGGCCGCTCATCCCCCTCCGCCGCCGTCACCTGTCCCAGCTCCTTTTGAAGGAGGAGGAAGGAAGGGTCCTCACCGGTGGTGGTGCTGCGGTCGAGCAGTGCATCGCAGCAGCAGCTCACCAGATCGAGGGCGACCATCGCCATGTCCTCCGCGTCCACGCCGCTGCCGTGCCCCGCGGTGGTGTCCAGGAAGACGTGCAGGACGGCTCGGACGACTTGGCCCACCCATGGCAGTGCCGGCGCCAGCTGCTCGCCGGCCGCCTGGCAGACCTCGTTGAGACAGGACAGCAGGCACACGCCCTCGACGGTGAAGACCCCTCTGCCTGTGGGGTCGACCGCGCACAGCTGCATGTAGTGCTGCGCCAGCGGCTCCAGGAGGTCCATCGCGGTGGGGGCGCCGGGGGGCAGGTGCGCGGCCGCCACGGGCACGGCCTGCTCCAGCACGCGATACAGCGCGACGCGGGCGCCCAGCTGGAAGCGGCCGGTGAGGAGCCCCTCGCGCACGAGACGCACGAGCAGCGCACGCGCCACCGCACAGCGGTGCGGGAGCGAGGCGAGGTGCACGGCCGCAGCGGCACTCCGCCCTGGCAGCGTCTCCTCCGCACTGTCTTCGTCGTCGTCGGTTTCGTCATCACTGGTGTCGCTGTCCATCACCGACACGGAGAGCGTGGAGAGGAGTATCACCCGCACGGCTTCCAAGATCTCCGCCACGACGAGCTTGTTCGGGTCGGTCAAGGAAAGGTGGACGAGCGCGGACAGCATGCTCTCAAGACCCCCCAGCCGCTCCACCAGCTGGACGGGCAGGGCGGGCGCCGGTGGCGGCAGGCGGCCTGCAGCGCCAGAGGCAAGGGCACCGTTGCTGCTGTCGTCTTGAAAGAGGCGCGAGAAGAGCTCGACAATGGTGATGCGAAAGAAAAAGGGCACTGTTTCAGCGCCGCTGCGACACGCGGCGGACTGTGGGTCAAAGCGATTGAGCCATTCCATGGCGCACCGTGTGAGGCTCTCTATGGATGTGAAAATGAGATTCGTTAAGATGGCTTGTTGTGCGGCGCGGTCGTCGTGCTGCGCGGCGGAAGAAGCCGCACACAAGAGCTCTTCTACTATTTGATTAAACATGAAGAGGGCGGCCTCAGCGGCCACAAAGGCGACGGGCTCAACAGTGGCAGGGCAACCCGAGTCATCACATGGCTCACGTGTGCCTTCGCAGATGTGCTGCAGACTTTGCATCGTGGCTATGGTCATGGGTAACAGCGCTTCCTGCAGCGGGAACAAGAGCTCTTCCGCGAAAGAGAGGCAGTGAAGCATCCACGCCGCTGCGCGACGGCGAGAGCCGTTATCATCAAAAAGTGTGTCAAGGCCCGTCGCGACTTCCTCCGCATCTTCGTCCGACACTTCCTGCTTATCTCCCCTGACGCTCGCGCCGCTCCCCTCGTCGAGGGAATGGAAGGGCGCACTGTCCGCGTCCTTACGCCGCTTCCCGTGCCGACGGAGCGGGCCGTGCCGCCTGGCGGTGTCCTTCACCAGCGTCACATGGACGGAACCCGCATCATCCGGCACGTGCGCGGCCATATCCGCGCTGGCCGCCACCGCACGCACGGGGACACACAGTAAGGGGTGCAGGGCGGAGAGAAGAGATGGCAGGAGCGCGCGATCCGACGCGAACACAGTGGCGAGAACGGCCGGTGCGTGCGTTGCCCACTCGGAGAGGAAGTCCAGAGACGCCACCACCACACGATCAAAGGTGCAATCCAACAGCTGCTGGGGCTGCTGAGCGGTGAGGGATGTTACGTATTGCCATACGTGAACCGTTACGGACAGAAAGGCGTGCGGAAAGGGGGAAGAACACAATGACACCGGTGTGCTGCCGAGGTCCAGAGCAGGCGATTGGAAGTAAGTGTCATCCGCATCAGCGACGGCCATCGCGTAGGTCATCACGCTGATGTGTGCCGCACAAGCGCTCTTCACTGCAGCTCGACAAGTGTCCTGACGGGCGTCGGTGGAGGGCGGGTCCGCCGCCACCGCCGCCAAGAGGTGCTGCGCGCTCACCAGCAGCACCTCCTCCACATAGTGCTGCTGCACATGCACATGAATGGCCTGCGCACGCGCCGCCAGACGTTCCGCCAAGGATGCGGCGGCGGAAGACCCATCAAGACCTGGGCCATGGCTCTCTGGTTGTATGCCGAGCTGCGCCACGACCGCAGAGGATAGCATGAGGACACCCTCGGACAGCAGCACCTGCAAGCTGTCAAGGACTGTCGTTATGGAATCCACCAGTGTCGCGTGATAAAAAAGACTGCCATCCGACACGGTGTGTAGTTCCAGGAGGCGATCCAGCAGCGGCAGCAACGCCTCGTACATGCGGCAAACCGAAAAGGCAACGGCACCAAAGACCTCGGCCGGCAGCTTCAGCAGCTCCGGGGCCAGGTCTTCGGCCAGCATCGCCAGCAGCCTCGCGGTACTCGCCACGCGCTGCGGTGCCTCCGCCAGACCCGCTTGCGCGCACGCCTGGCACACATCCTGCTCCACCGCCGCAAAGCATGGCGCCACGCGGGCGCACCAGGCGTGTGGGTCAACGTGTGATGCCCGCACCGAGGGCGGTGACGTCGTTGCAGACACCAGAAGCGACCGCAGCAGTGCCAGAAGCGTCGCACGAGCGGCCGCACAGCGTGCCTCCTCCGCCTGTGCCTCCCCATGCTGCGCGGACAAGGATGGGCCACAATGCTGTAGAAGTGAAGAGAGATGCGCATTGAGAGGAAACGAGGGCGACTGTATGTGACGTGGATCTGTACGGAGAAAGTAGCGCGCACAGGTGGCGGCCGCCACGCGCTCCTCCACCGACAGTGCGTGCGACCCGCTACTGCCAGTGGCGAAGAGGGTAAGTGCCTCTTGCAGGGCTTCTTCCCTCACCGACAGGCTCTCCAGCTGCGCGAGAATCTGCCTCTGGTAGTCAGCCTCTGTGAAGTGGCGGAGGAGCTCACCCCAATCGGTAGTGTAGGGCTGCGTTAGAGACATATGTAAAAAAAAAAGGAGGAAAATAAGAATGAATCTGTTCCTACAATTCTGAGAGAGATTCAAGAGGAATAGAAACAAGTATATAAAAAGAGTTCTGGATACTGATTGCATTGCGTATGACCATAATAACCATTCGTATCACTTGGAAACAGTGACAAGGAGAAACCAAAAAGACCCCTCCTTCTGCATCGCTTGCGTCATGGTTTGCGCATTAGTACTTTACAAAACTGCCAACAATCATAGACATTAGGTGTCCAGTGCACGCTTTAGTTCATCAAAAACCACGACGTGCTTCGCTTCCATTTGCGTACGCAGCAGCTGTGCCTCCCGCCGCCGTTCGCACACCAGCAAGGCGCTCAGTATTTTGTTCAGCAGGACCCCATTCCCTTTCAAACGGTATCGCTTCATCTCCCGCAGCACGAAATCGAGCTCCGCAAAGTCGTTTGTCTCCCGCATCACCTCCAGCAGAATGGACATGGTGTGGAGGGATGGGCGCAGCGGGCGGTCGGACAGGGCGCGCCGGTCGCTCGCCGGGAGGACGGCGCGGTACATGGCGAAGGCGGCCGACGGATCGCGCGAGTGCCGGGCGGTCTGCAGCACCGCGTTAAGTAGGTGGTTCGTCAACGGCGTGTGCTGCAGCGTCGTGACGGTGGCGAGCGCCTCCGCGTGGTGGCCGTGCCGCAGCAGGCCGCCGAGCAGGCGGGTGTACAGCCCGGGCGACCCCTGCCGCTCGTGCCGCGAGAGGTAATCGGCGACCCGCGCCGCCGCGAGGTGCATCGAGCCGCTGCCGCCGCTCGCGTCACAGACGCCTATGTAGGAGTTCACCGTGAACTCGGACGGCGTCAGGTGGTGCCGGTCCACGTCCAGCATCAGGGAGTGCGCCTTCGCCTCCGTGCGCAGGCGGTGGGCCGGGTCCCCGCCGTGGACGGCCGCGCTGCGCTCCAGCAGCCCCATCACGTACTGCACCACGCGCGCCGTCGGGTCCGTGCCGCTGTCGACCATGTAGCGGTACATGGACCACAGCTTCTCCACCGCGTGCGGGGCGAGGACGGCCTGCGCCGCGGCCAGCGGCGTGCGCAGCTCGAGCGGGGCGGACAGCGCCGTGTTGCCGGCGGTGGCGCTGCCCTGCAGCTCGTCGTCGAGCGCGGCGTCCCCCGCGGCGACGTCGCCGGCGCGGCGGAGGCGCAGCGCGGCGCGCCCCTGCACCCCCACCGCGTACAGCAGGTGGAACACGTCCTCGTACGTGTCCGCGCGCAGCCGCAGCCGCTGCTGCACCACCTCGTCGTGCAGGGCCAGAAGGGTGTAGTACTTCTCCAGCGGGGTCTGGTGGGCATGCAGGCACGTGACCACGCGCACGAGGAGGTGCTGGTGCGCCTTGCGCCGCGCGGCCCACACCAGCTCCTGTTGGATCGGGTTGAGGTGCAGCTGCTGCGTGTGCGCATCCGTGTGCACCACAAGGGCCGCGTCGTAGCCCTTGGCGGCCGCTGGTGCAGCGGGGTCCTGCGCCGGCCGCCTCAGCGCGCGTGACTTGCGGAGCGTCGTGCGGTAGGAAGGGAGAGCGGCCTGTGCCGCTGCCGCTGCCGCGTCCGCCACGGTGAGAGCGTATGCCGGTTGGCCGGCACGAGGCACATCCGCCTCAGCGGGGAGCGTGGCTGGCGGCCGGCGTGTGCGTCCATGTGGCGTCCTCTTCAGCGCCGTAGCGTCGGTGCCACGGGAGAGCCAAGTGGGGTCCTGTGCAGCGCGCCAGCGTATAGCGCAAAGGGGTATGCTTGGGTGCACGACTTTATCACGGAAAAGCCGCCGCATTGAGAGCAATACGCTATTTTCTTAATTCTTGGGTTTGTATGTGTGTGAAAAATGTACAAAGAGAGGAAGCAGAAGAGGAATATATGTTTATATAACAATGTAAACGCATAGTTGATTGTCAAAAATATCATATCGCACACATCTGTTGACAGATAAACAAGTTTAGACAAATATTTTTAAAAACTGATGATAAACATAGATGCTAGATTGCTTCCTATGAAGACACATTTCCAAAAAGAGTTATTACACGCACCTAAAAAAGAAAAAAGGAACAAAAAAAAAGTAGAAAAGTAGACTGTGAATATCATCCATGAAACATAATATAGTGAAAATAAAAGCGTACACATGTGCATTGATAACACAGTGACGAGAGAGGTAACATAAATGAATCTTCACATGCCTTCTTTTGCTTAATGTTCTATAGTATTGTCGTGCTATACTCACTCTTATTGTTAAGAGATGCTTATAAAAAAAAAGTGGGATAAAAAACTAAAAGAAAACAACACCAAAGCCCTTTTGACCCGTTCACTATCACTAAGTTTGAAGTGAATAGACCACTTGCTGTCCAAAGTGGCGATAAAGTGAGTTAACGCACGCACGCAGCTGCGCACCTGCGAGAGTGCGGGGCCTCATCTTATGCCTTATGAATGTAAGTGTTGTAGTCGCTGTGATCTCTCTCCAAGTACCCCTTCTGGATTAAGCCTTCGATCGCAATCTTCATCGCACGCTTGGAAAAGTTGCTCCCCTTCTTCGACTTCTGAAGGTTCTCCTCCACCTTGTTGGCGAGCTCGGTGTGCTTCAATGTCCGATTGCTCTTCATGATCTTCATAATGGTGGATTGGAATGTTATCTCGAGGGCCTTGATGGCCTCCATTTCCCTGGCAGCTGCTTCCTCCAAAGGCATTAAAGTGCATGGCGACACCGTGTTCAGTGGCATCTTTGCCTTGGGGGGAAGCTCCTCGAAGTCGTAGTTAAGGGCCACCGTCTGATCACCGTAGTAACGGATCAGTTTCATCTTTTTGTAGGGGTCCAGAATACGGATGATCTTCTGAGCGTCGGTGCTGGGCATCTCGGCGCGGGCGGCGAGGTCGGACACCGACACGCCCGTCCGGCCGTACTGCGCGATGGCGAGCAGCAGCTGGCACTGCAGCAGCGTTCCGTGGACGGTGATCTTCTTGCTCTTGCACTTGGGGTACACCATGCGGAAGCAGCAGTACTGCTCCTCCTGGTCCCACAGCAGCGCGGTGGTGCCCGCCGCACCGGCGCGTCCCTTCCGCGCGCCGCCGCCGCCCTGCGCGGCGCCCTCCTGTATGGCCCGGATCGCGTCCGCCACGGCGGCGGGCACCGGCAGCCGCTCCCCCGCGGCGGGGACGTCGCCCGGCGTCGCGGTGGTCGCCTCGCACAGCCGCCGCGCGTTCACGCTGAACACCGCCTCGGGGACGTTCCAGCTCTGGTAGTCGAACTTGTACGTGGTCACTGCGAGGCCGCCGTGGGTCGCGGTCTGCAGCTTGCCCATGTCGTCGCAGAAGGCCTTG
>AUXH01000069.1:0-47371 GCA_000482145.1 Strigomonas culicis
CTTATATATATATATATATATATATATATATATATATGCTTTCAAAACACGTTTCTATTGGTAATGCTTCTTGTATGATTATGGCGAGTGCGTGAGGGTCTGCTTCTCCTTGGCGTGCGGTGCAGCTTCCTCACGCTCACGCCGAGCGTCTGCAGAATACAGCTCCATAACACTCGTAGTAGTAGCAGTAGTAATAGCGATCACTACCATATAAAAATGTGAGTGTTTATATCTGTATTAATAATCATCCTCCTCTAGCATAATTGCCAAGAACTCCTCTAAGTTGATCTCGCCATCTTGATCGACGTCGAACTCGTCGATCATGGCCTGGAGCTCCTCGTCACTCATGTTCTCGCCGAGCTCCCGCGCAACGCGGCGCAGCGAGCGCAGAGAGATCTTCCCCGTGTGGTTCTCATCGAAGAGCTGGAAGGCCTTCACCATCTCCTGGCGCGGGTCGCGCTGCGCGAACTTCTCGGTCATGATGTCCGTGAAGCCGGGGAGGTCCATCAGCGGCTGGTTGTTCTGGTCGCGCGCGGCGCAGTCCTGCATGAGGCGGTGCACCTCGTCCCGCTTCGCGTCGAAGCCGAGCGCGCGCATGCTCACCTTCATCTCGTGCGCGTCGATGAGGCCGTTCTTGTCCGAGTCGAAGAGCTCGAAGGCCTCGCGGATCTCCTGGCGCTGCTCCTCCGTCAGCTGGAAGCGGCGGCGAGGGCCAGGCGCGACGGCGGACGTCGCCGTCGCGGTGCGCACCGGCGCCGCCAGACGACTCGGCTGGGAACGGGTCTGCTGCATGGGAAGGGGGGGGGGGGTCGCGCTCGGATATTGGTACAGCAAGGCGTATATGGCAAAAGAAGAAGAGAAGGACGCAAGAACAGTGCTTTTCTTTTTTTTTTTCTGCGTTGCAAAAAAGAACGAAGGAGTAAGAGACAGAGAAACAGAAAAAAAGGGAGAGAGGAGATGTACGTTTCGTTTTGTTTTTTTTATAGCACGATGATTGCTTTCTTCAAGAAATAATGAAGCGTGTACACAAGGGGGAAAAAGGAGCGGGGGGATTGGATAGGCAGAAGACATCGAAGCGACAAACGGTATTATTGTGACTATTATTCAAACACAGGAAATGCATCTAGAACCACCGACCGACACGGCGCTCCGCGGCGGTGAAGGGCTCCACCGTGATGGTGTACCGTGTCGTGTAGTCGGACTTGTCCGCGAGCTCGCCAAAGGTGGCGCGAAGCAGGTCCGCCTTGTAGAAGGAGGTCACCAAGAAATCAAAGTAGGCGTCCTCATCGCCGATCGTGAGGGTCTGCACGGTGCCCTGGAGGTCCAGCATGTTGTACACCTTGAGCTGCCCCGCGTATGGGGCGATCTTGAGCGCCTGGCACAGGTCGTAGAGCGTGACACCCTCGCTGTACGGCACGACGAGGTGCTGCTCCACCACCCCGGGCACGTCCTTGCGCACAATGTGGAGCCGCCGCATCTGGTGGAGCAGCGCGAAGAACTTGTGCTGCGCCTCCTCCGCCATGTCCGCAAAGCCGAGCACGCGCCCGGAGAGATGGTCCAAGTTCGCGGGGTCGAAGTACGCGGTCGACCACACGTCGGGGTTCATGCCGATGAGGCACGAGTCATCGACGAGGTACTCGCGCTTGAGCGTGTCACGGACCTCGGCGGGGACGTCCAAGTGGCCCAGCATGCGGTCCAGCAGGTCGCACGACCCGTAGCGGATGCGGATGCGCGTGGCACCGTTCGGCGGCCGCCGGTGGATCGCCTTCCACTTCTCGTAGTAGGCGCGACTGTAGAGCAGCAGCAGCTGGTGCTCCTCCGGCGTGAGCAGTCCGGGGTCCAGGTACGCCGGGTCCATGTTGTGGTAGAGCACCTGGTCGCACAGCGCGAAGTACGGACACGCCTCGATCTTCTGGCGTACCGTGGGGTTCTCCCACAGCGCGCCGGCGTGATTCTTCGAGAGGTAGTTGACCGCGCTGCCACCCTGGTGGGGCGCGCGGTAATCGTCGTCGTTCACGCGGCCGACGTAGAGGTTGCCGTAGAAGGGAAGGCCGCCGGTCGCACCCAAAGGAGACTCGCCGGGATAGGCAAACTTGCGCTCGCCGCCCGCTAAGCGTCGCAGCGTCCGCTTCAGCATCAAGAGAAGTGCACACGGGAGCTTCTACCTTACGGGGTTAGCACGTATACTAAGATGAGAGAAGCAACAGAGAGGAAGGACGGAGCACGCATAATAGAAGGTGAAGCAATCGATCCATCAAAGAGTCAGATCACTGGTGTGGTCTTTACAGCTTGAGGCACGGTTGCGACCTCGTTACCATGAGTAGTGCTATTCGTGTTTGGTTGGTGATTCGTCTTTTTTTTTTTTGAGGGGAGGATCGCTATCACAACTGTATGTTAAAGTATGCGCAAAAGTATGTGTTTGTTTTTGATGTTGAAGAGCAAGTATAGACAAAGTGAACGATAAGGTTAGAGGCCCTGCTTTCTACGATTCAAGTGCTCTGGTGGTGTATAGTTGGACTAGCTCATTCACCGCCTCTCCATGCGGCGCGTACACAATCTTCCCAAAGGGCTCTCCGTTCTGCTCGCCGCGCTGCAGACCTTTGAGGTTGCCGACATCCACGCCGCAGGAGGCGGCGGCCTCCTCAAACGAGGCTCTGCTGCTCGCGTCCCAGTACACCTGCAGCTCCCGCACGGGCAGCACGCCCGGGCTCGTGCCGAGCAGCAGCAGGGACTTTGCTTTCAGCACATCCGCAATCGTGAGGCGCTTGTGGTGCACCTCCTTCAGCCGCTCGCTCCGCTCGCAGCACGCCTTGACGGCCGTCAGGGTGATGCCGAGGAGGATGTGCTTCGTCAGCGAGCACTGCACCTCGTCGTCCTCCGTCACGATGATGTAGTTGGACCGCGCGCCCTCCGGCACCAGGTACCCGTGCGTCCCCTCGTGCACCATGAGCACCTCGTACACGCCGAGCGCGCGCCGCGTGTCGGCCGCCCGCTGCTGCAGGTCCGCGTGGATGATCTTCGCCTCCGGCGTGTCGCGCCAGGCGTTGTAGAGAAGGCCCGCCGTCGCCCCCTCCACGTACCACCGCTCCGGGGGGAAGAAGGACCTCATGAACAGAACGGCACAGTGGATCTCCGCGGGCGGCGGCGCGCTGATGCCCTCCGCCGCGTAGGCGCTGAGGGGTGCGTCCGCGGGATTGCTAAGCCACGTGATGACCTTCACGTTGATGTCGCTCAGATCTGCCGCGTCCGTTTTGTAGGCCGCCACGCAGGGATGGACGGCCTCGTCGATGGCGTAGCGGCACATGGCATCCTTGACGAACTGGAGCGCGCTCGGCTTGAAGTCCGCGGAGGTCACCGCCCGGTAGCTAGACGCGAGGCGGTCCATGTGTCCGCGCAGGAAGAAGATCGACTGCTTATGCAGGCGACATACCTCGTAGATCTGCATCCAGTTCGGCTCCGCGACGGTCTCCTGCTTCCAGGAGAGATCCAGTGCCCTGAGCTCTGCCGTGCTGACCTTGTGCGTCTCCGCTGTCTCGGAGGAGCACAGGTAGACCGCCAGGCACTGCGGGTCCAGGTCGGCCACCAGAACGCGGAGTGCCGAGAGGGGCACAAATTTCGAGACGGCAAACTTGGACATACAAGATGGTAGAGAGAAGCGTAGAGGAGGACTCAAGCCAGAAGATGTGGCTACATCACACAAAAAGAGGAGGAGGGGGGGGGGAACGAGAGTGTGGGGGAAAGTCATTGAATACTGAAATTCAGGAGTTTGAGAAATCCAGCGAGCATTCCAAGACGAAAGGGAGAAAAGGTGTTTGAGCGCCATAGGCATACGCTGATAAGATAATCCTCTGTTTGAAGCACAAGCGAAGGATATAGGACTACAGGTATTACGTATTCAATCAAAGGAAAGGAAAAAAAAGGGGGGGAGGTGACGAATTAATGAATAAACGAATCGAAGAATGGCGTTAATGGCTTTTTTTCTCGGTCGGCACCGTATTGCCCCCTTGAGCCGCCTCTGCATCCAGATCAGCGATGATCTTCTCCATCGACGCGTTGCACTCCAGCTCCAGGCGCTTTGCCAGCTCGTCGCCGCAGTGAGCGACGGAGAAAACGGTCGTCGCGCGCCGCTCGCCCTGCTGGGACAGCTTCGCTGCCAGCTCCTCGTCCTTCACCAGCGTGAGCATCGCCTCGGCAAAGGCGTCCGCGGTGGGTGCGCACAGGATGCCTGCGGCCTCCTCGGGGTGCTTCTGGACGTCCATGACGCTCTCGCACGGCCCGCCGTGGTTCACGGCGATGACCGGCCGCGCGCGTAGCATCGCCTCGACGGGCGCGATGCCGAAGTGCTCCATCGCCGGCGTGTAGACCAGAGCGAACATGTGGGTGAGGAGGAATTCTTTCGTGGCGGCCGAGATGTTGCGGAGAAAGAGCACCTGGTCCTCGCTGAGCTGGAGCGTGTCGCGGGCCAACTTCTGCAGCTCCTCGCCGTAGGACACGTTTTCGTCCAGGCGGTTGTCGTAGCCGCCGGCCACGACCAGCAGCGGCGGCTTCGGCCACGCCACGCCCTCCTGCTGCGTCGCCTTGTGAAAGGCTTCGATGGCGAGGCCGATGTTCTTCTTGCGCTCGTAGCGGTTAATACTGACGAACGTCGTGTGCGACTGCACCCGCTCCAGCATGCCGCGAAGGCGGTCATCCAGTTTGGAGAGATCAGGCAGGTCCGCCTTGGGCGTCACCGGCGGATACAGCGGCCGCTTGTCCACCAGCGACTCCACGTACGGGAAGGTGCTCACCGTGACGCCGCGGGAGAAGATGGAGTTGCAGAGGATGCACGTCGCCATGGACATGCCCGCGCCCTCGAGCGCGTCCATCATGCCGCGGTACGTCTTGTGCCCAGGCGCGGCGGAAACCAAGGTGCCGTCCTCCTTCCGGTTGGAGTCGCACATGAGGTCGGGGAAGTGGCAGTAAAAGATGCGCGGCGTGTACGGCGCGAAGTAGCTGAGCACCAGCATCGCCGCCGACACCTGGTCCACCACGAACGCATCCGTGTCGTAGTGAGTCCAGCAGACCGAGAGCGCGGCGTACATCATGCGGACATCCGCACAGAGCGCCTTCGCGCGGCCGAAGATGGAGGCCGGGAAGTTCGTGCGGCCCCGCACCAGCACCTTCAGCGTGCCGTCCGTCGTCTCCACAAAGGCGCGCTTCGGGTCGTGGAAATTCGTGACCACCGTCACCTCCACCGGCACCAGCGTCTGATTCTGTAGACTGACCGCCGCGTCCACGACAAGGCGCTCCGCGCCGCCGATGCCCAGGTCGGGGTGCAGGAACACCACCTTGAGGCGGCGCTTCTTGGCTGCCGCGCCGTCCTGCTCCTTACGCGCCTTCGCCTTGTCCTTGTACGCCTGATGGATCCGCAGGCGTGTCTGCATGATGAGGAACCCCACAAAGCAGGACGCCGCAAAAGCGTACAAGAAAAAGAGTGTGTGAGCCTTCATGTGTAATAATTTATCGTTGTTGTTTTTTTTTCCTTACTCGCTTTTTTTTTCTTGCGTGCTTGTAGAAGGTGGTGTATCGTGTCCGCTCTTAGATTGATGTAGAGTACCACTGGTGAGTACTTGATATTGCAACTGTAATTGTCATGATGTGGAGAGAAGAAGGGGGAAGCCAAAAGGGAAAAGGAGCGCATCGTAACAGCAGAGCATGTGTGTGAACGGAGTAGGAATGAGAGCTCGTCCCCTTCCGCAAAGGGGGGAAAAAGCTCAGTGAGAATAACAGGGAGAATATGACAATCCACAACAAAAAGAACGAACAACAGAAAAACGTATATATATATAACTTCTAGTATTGTTGAAGAACAAAGGTGCAGGTCAAAAAAAAAAACTATTCAATCGTAATCTGAGCACAACTGCAACACCTTGAACATAATTCACAGAATATATAAAAACGAATAACATGAGGAAAAAATCTAAAAGAACAAATATAGTTTCTGTATACAAAAAAAAAAGGAAGACCTCTGAAAAAGAAAAGGTTTTCTTTTCGTCGTTCTACATCTGCGTTCTAATATATAGATAGAGCTAGTGAAGCATGAGTGTTCTCCTTTTTTTCTGCCACTAGAAGTATTCCGTACAATCAGTGTCATCCGAAAAAAAAAAACGATGTACAGTTCACTACATCTTTAATTATTAATCTTACATTTCTTTTTCTCAAGTATCATCAACTATAGGCTGCCTGCAATAACGTAAAGCGCTCTATGTAAACCATTAATGGAAAAAAAAGGAGTGAAGAACATTGAGTGAATAATTGTGAAGCTGTCAAAGAAGAAGACAACAGAGAAAAAGAGAGGGAGGGGGGAATCTCTCTTTGGAACATACACAAAGTATGAAACAAGAAGAAGGATGAGGTGAATACAATCGCGAGAATTGCTTTTCGCCGTTTCGCTCTCTCTCACTTTCTTTTTCTGTGCTTTCATTCATGTACCGGTCATTTACCAGTTGTCGCCCGGTTTTGAACGGAAGCGGTTACCGCGGAAATGGTCGCCGCCCGCGGCGGTGCCAAATCCCGTGAAGTTGAAGCCCGCCGGCTTATTCAGCCGCTCGCGGTCCAGCTTCCAGTCATACTCGCGCCGCTTCTGGGGGTCGATGAGCGTCGCGTAGGCCTCACTAATCACCTTGAACTTGTGCTCCGCGCGCTCCTTCTCCACCGCCTCTAAGCCCACGCACTTATCGGGGTGCCACCGCAGCGACAGCTCACGGTACTTGAGCTTGATTTCTCTATCGGCCGCGCCGCGCGCGAGACCAAGCTGGTAGTAGAAGTCCTTCTCCTTCTCCGCCTCCTTGGAGAGGGCGCTCTCCGCCTGGCGCAGCTCGCGTATCAGGTCGTGGTCGTTCGGCTCGTACGACAGCGCCTTCTTGAAGTCCCGCACCGCGGCGAAGTTGTCGCCGAGCAGCAGGTGGCACCGGGCGCGCCGCGCGTAGGCCTTGAAGAACTCGGGCTCAATGTTGATTGCCTTGGTGCAGTCCTCCACCCCGTCGCGGAAGTTGCCGAGCTCCTTGTGCGCGGCCGCGCGGTTGCAGTAGAGGATGCGGAGAATCTGCTCATTGTCGTTCGCCAAGTTGATCGCTACGGCGTAGTTCTCGACGGCGACCTTGAAGTTCTTCTGCGCAAAGTTGGTGTTGCCCTTCTGCTTCGCATCGTCCACCTGGTCGATCACGTGCAGCAGCTTGCGGCACTCGTCGTCGAGCTGCGCGGCATCGCGCAGGATCTTGCGCGAGCGCTCAAAGTGCTCGAAGCCGGACATGTAGAGCCCGTACGCCATGATGCGGCACAGCTGCGGCGACCGGGACGCGTGGGCGACCGCCTCCAGCGTCTCGACCGCCCGCATGTACTGCTTCTCCTGGATGAGCGACTCCGCGAAGCGGATGCGGAAGGGCGTGATGTTGGTGAACTGAGCGACCAGCATGCGGTAGAACTCGTCGCCCTGGGGCGTGCCGAACGCCCTCTCCGCCTTCTCATACAGCTCGAGACCGCTCTTGTACTCGGCGAGCTTCGCACTCACCTGCTCCGAACGGCGGCTCGGTTCTGTGTTCTCGAGGATGCTCACGGCCTGCCGCAGGTCCCCGAGGGAGAGGGCTGACAGGGCCGCGCGGCAGAGCATTTTGCTATTATCGGGGTCCACCTTGGCGATTTCTAAGCAGTCCTCCATGCACTCCTTGTAGCGCATCGCCATGAAGTGGGCCGCGCTGCGGTTCCCTAAGAGAAACTTGAGCTGGCACGCGCCGTCGACCTTCTGCAGCTTAATCGCCTTGGTGTACAGCTCCAGCGCACCGGTGTAGTCCGCGTGCTCGTACTTCTTGTCGGCCTCCATCTTCAAGGAGCGGCTATTGGGGCCGGCGTTCCTCTTGTGGCGCGGAGACTGGTTCTGCATGCGCTCCATGAGCTGTGTCCACACGGCATTCTCGTCAGCAAAAATAACCATGCGCGTCTTACGCTCCTTCTCCTCGAGGCCATAAAAGATGTCATCGTCGAATTCGCGTGCGAGCGGACTGGCCACGGAGCCCTCCGGTGCCCGACTGCCTGGGCGGCGTATCGGCACCTTGCGCTTGATCGGGACGGCGTTTTCATCGGCGTAGATGTCCTCCTTCGCATGGATGCTGTCCGGGTCCACCGAGCTCAGCTCCACCACCTCCCGCAGCAAGCCGAGCAGGCAGACGGGCAGCTCCGTGATCTTGCCCACGCCGCCCACCTTGCCCCTCGCGCAGCCGCGGCAGGTGAGCGCCGGCTCGCTCAGAGTCACCTGCACCGCGTCCTTGGGCACCGCGCCGCACACGGCGCACTTGATGTACGCGTGCACCAGGGGGTCGAACGGGGTGTTCGCCGCCGCGGTGCCGTTCGTGGCGCTCGTGTTCGCGCGCCGCGCGGCGGTGTGCTTCTGTATGGACACGATGTCCGTCGCGTCGGCGAAGCGGCTGCGCGGCAGGCCACCGGCGCCGACCTTCGCGCCACGCATATCGCTGGAGATGCCCAGGTTCGGGTTCAGGCTGTTGAAGGTGGATGTGGGGGACGGCGGGCGGGCGCGATCCTTCTCCAGCGACGGCTGGGCGCTCTCCTGGCCAGATATGAACGACGACGAGGCGGATGAAGACATATCAGGGTTGGGGGTGCCGTAGGCCGTTGACATTCACTGCTGCGTGCAGAGGGAGAAAAAGATCCCTATCGGAAGTACTAATGCGAGTAAATTAACGTACGAAGTGTGATTTGAATACGTATATACCGAAGGTCTGTCTACTGTTCTTTTTTGTTTTATGGTTATTGATGTGTACAAGAATACTTACAAGAGTAGTAGAGTCAATGATAAGAAAGGGTAAAAAAAAACTAATATATATGTATATATGATACAACAAAAGAAAGAAAGAAAAATAACAAAACCCTAAGAGAAGTAACTTGGATAGTGTGTATGTGTGTGTATGTGAAAAAACGAACAGGTGTTGGAGAAAAAGAAGAGCAGATGTGGACACAGTGTGAAGGATTATTTCACACTGCAGATAACGGAAAGATCAGCCAAAGACATCCACCGGAGTAAGGCGGAAAACGTCATCATTAAAAGGAATAAAAATGATTATCGCTTTCATTTCAATCTACGCAAAATACAAGATGTAGTATTATGGACTACAATGACACGGGACAGAAGAAACAACAAAGAAAAAGGGAGAAAGAGACGAGTAAAAAATTACATGATTTTTTTTTGTCTGAGAGATAACGAACAGAAACACCACGATCCTGTCATATAGGTATTACAGTGGTTACCATCCTGTCAGTGTGTCCTCTTCTTTATCTCGCATAGATCTTGGCGATATAACAACTAGGTATGTACACATCACTCGTTACTTATCCTTTTCAGACAAGGACACCTGCAGCTCCGTCACCTTGAGACGCAGCGCGGGATCCGACTTTTTCCCCTTGCACTCTTTGCACTTCCAGCCGTGCGGCCGCATAATCATGGTGGGCATGTTGTACCGTCCACACACCACACACAGTTTTGGAAGTGTAGCTTTGCCTGTGAGTGGAGAACTCGGCTTGCTATCATCGCTATTGACACTGCTGGAAAAGCTCCCGTACAAGTTAGGCGAGTTATTGTAGTTCTTCGCTGCGTTCTGATCGCACGGCACTAAAAATTCCACCGGGATGGACATAAAGAGGGGGTAGCGGTACCCGGCAGGCGACAACGTGTGCGGCCGGAACTGCATAAACACTAGGTTCTCGCCCGTGTACCGCACAGCAACGCCGCTCAGCTTTCCGTCGCACACTTGCTGCATCGCCTCACACCAATAACTATCCGACAGGTGCTTGCGGAGGGAGGCGCTAGAGGCATAGATCATGTACGACTCACCCGGTGTCATGAACGAAGAGCTGTGCGCCTTCTTTTCGATGCGGAAGGACATAATGTGACACGTTCACAATACAAGGTTAAAAACAAACAAGCAAACAAACGAGAGACAAGAAAATACAATATCGGACTGTATACTGTATCTTGCCAAAGAGCTGAGGGTTTTTTTTGTTAATGAAGAGATGATGGAAAGGAGGGAAATATGAACGCAATTCAGTGTCGTAAAGCACGAAAGCTAAAAGGGAAAAGAAAATGAATGTCTGTAGATGGTGAAGTTCACTTACTTTTGTTTCTCGTTGCACGGGTGTTTTTTTTTTCACTACACTTTTACGTATCTTGAGTCCATTACATCAAGTGTCTTGTATACAGTCATATGAGCTGTTCATTATTCGATCCAAACAACAACCGGTAGAGCTAAGAAGGGACGCCCAAAACTACACTCTCCGCATCAGTTCATTTTCAGTGCTGTGAGTAGTCTCTCTTAACACTCTTCTTGCATATACTCTTATTTGACATTCCTTTTTATTATTGTGTTTACTCCGTCTCTGCTGGGACGGGTGATTCGCCGTGCGCTTCGGCTTCTGCGCTCTCTTCCTGTGTGCCCCGCGCGGCCACTTCCGCACTGCACACGGCAGCAGAGGGGGGGGCGCCCCCCAGCAACGGCCGCACCTCGTCCCAGAAGTCAAACGGCTTGAGCCACGCGGCGATCTGGCTTCGCAGCTCCGCATCGGGTGCGGCTGCGGCGCCCGGCCCCGCCGGGTCCACCGTCGTCAGCACAATGACGATGTTCTTCACCGCCTCGTTGACGACCTCACGCATCTGCAGTGTCTCCTCCGCCACGGCAGCCGCGCCGCCGCCCTCGGCGGGGTACGCCGTGTAGATCGCGTAGAGCGTGCCCACGAGGCGGCGCCACAGCGTCAGCATGGTGGGGTCGCCGGTCGGGCAGACGGTTGCGGAGCGCAGCGCGGGCTTGGGCAGCAAGTTGAGGATGCGGCATTTGATGTCGACCGACACACGCGCGGGGAGCGACGGGCGGGCGCCGCCGCTGCCGGGCGCCTTTGCCTGCGGCGCACAGATCTTCTCCACGAGGGGGAACAGCACCTGTTCGTACAGTGTGCTCAGCTGGGCAGCGGACAGCTCCTGCGTCTCCGGGCTGAGCAGCGAGCGCTGCAGCGCCAGCAGCGCGTCCATCCCCTCTCGCACACTGTTGGCGCACTGCACCATCACACTCACCCCGCTCAGCGACAGCAGCCAGAGCTGGAACCATGCCTCGGAGGTCGCGCCGCCGCTGTCGTCACGGCAGATGGCATCCATCGCGCGCGACACGTTCTGGCAGCAGCAGCTAAGGGCGTCGATGGGCGACGTGGCCGCCGGCAGCGCCGTCGGCGACGGCAGCGCATCGCCATCGGCGGTGCGGGGCGGGGTCCCAGGGCCGCCGCCGCCGCTGCTGCGATAGAGCGGCGCTAAGGCGACCGTCGCATCGACCAGGTACTTGGTCTCCTTCATGACGTCGTACAGCTGGTGGGAGGCAATAATGTGCAGGGTGGCGCACAGCTGCTCTATCACGGAGTCGTCGGCGCCAAAGGCCGCCGTCGCGGCGGTGGCCATGGTGACCGTCGAGAGAAGATTGAAGCGCAAGGCATCCCGCCCGGGGTCTCCGGACGGCCGCGGCGGCGTGCCCACCGTCTCGCGGAAGTACTCTGCCCACATGTACACAAACGTCGAGAGGGGTTTCGCCACCGTAAAGGTGAAGGTCTTCCTGGGTGCACGGAGGAGAAACTTGACCACCTTCAGCACGTTGGGCGCGAGGGCCTCCGAGGAGGCCATGACCGTGGCGAGGGCGAGGGAGCTCTGCACCATATGATACACCCCGCGGGACCACCGCGTGTGCTCCTCTGCGGTAAGGCACGACGACCGGTCCGCGATGACGCTCGCGGATCGCCGCGAGCCCGCGGGCAGCACGCTGCGCTCGTTCACCTCAAAGACGAAGCTCAGTGTCTTTTCAAAGAAGGGCAACACGGTGTGCGTGACGGACTCATACAGGCTGGGATCCGCTGCGGGGTCGGCACCCTCCAGGGCGGTCCGCATCCACCCGCTGAGCAGGGCCGCCGCGTAGCACGTGTTAAAAAGCGCCTCCACGCTCGTGCTCCCCATCGCACTGGACTCGCACAGCACTTCTAACAGCTCCTTCCGCGCGGCGCCGTCCACGCGCTTCAGTATCTGCAGCAGCGTCAGTATGTCGGGGAAGCCCTGCACCCGCTGCGTGAACTGCTCCACGCTCCGCCTGCGCTTCGCCTCCTCGGACGGGTTGGCGGTGCCGCCAAACAGAGAGGAAAGCCATCCGCTGCCACTCCCAGCACCGCTCTTCAGCGTGAAGCAGGCGGCTTCCAGTATATCCACGCGCAGCGCCGGCTCCTCCAACAGAAACCGCTGCGTGTGGGCAGGGACGCTCACGCGACTCTGCGGCGTGAGCTGCACGGAGAACAAGCCCAGCTGCTGCAAGTGTTTCAGCGTGCGCGCGATGCCGGGCCAGCACTGCTCTGCCCGCGCGGCGGAGGCCAGTGGGATCAGGTACAGCAGCTCCCGCAGCAGCAGCAGCACGGGCGCGCTCTTCGCGATCGCCTCCATCGTTCGCAAAGGGGAGCTCTCCGCAAAGCTGACGATGGACAGTAGCAGCTTCATGCAGTTGTCGGCAACCGCGACGGAGGCCACCTCGGTCGATGCCTGCAGCAGCGCGGCGACGCCCTTGAGGGTGCTTCGGAAGAGGAGCACATCGTACGGCGCGGTGCGGTACGCCACGTCGAGAGACTCCTCGATCGTTGTGCCCTGCGCCGGTGGGGACGAGATGGCGATCGCGGAGCGCCACAGCGTCGCCTTGAAGACACAAAGGGACGGGTCCGCGACAAGGCTGAAGATGTGCGGCAGGGCCAGCGCGCGCAGCTCCGCCGGCTGCAGGCCGGCCTCGGGGGCGGCATTGGTCAAACTCCACAACGCAAGAATGTCGTCGGGCCCGTTGGTGCTCGTCTTCCGCATGTCCAGCCCCCACGCCGTGTCGTTGGTGTAACCCCTGTCCATCATTTCGGACATAATCACCTCATGCTCTACCACGTCCGCAAACACAGAGAGCAGGTATTCTTCCGGCAAGTCTTGGTCGTTGTCGATGCCGCGGTTCATGTTCTTGAATTCGCTGAACACCATTTTCTTTTCAACGGAGCGGGAGTGCTGATCCGTGTTGAGCATAATGATGGCAAACGAAAGGATGAACGCGCCGCTTTCACTGTGGAAAGGGTTCAGCATGGGATCATTGTCAACGTGCGCGTTCTGTCGGTACCACTCGTTCGCGAATGTTTCCATCACACGGTCAATCTTCTGGGACTCGCCGGGCAAGCACACGTTGTACACCATTTCGCGAATGGAGGAAATGAGGCTCTTTCCCTTGAAGTCAAACTCCTCCATGTAGCCGATGAGTTGCTCGGTGAAAAACGTTGCGGACCCAAGCATGCGCCGCGCCGCCTCTCGCGTCTCTGCGTCGTGGTGCTCCTCCTCCTCCTTTCCCAATTCACCGATATAGTTCCCCAGCACCCGCTTGTCTACCCACGTGGCCAGTCGGTGGAGCAGGTGCCCAATCGCGCGGCCGTCAGCAGGCTCATGGATAATCAGCCACGTCTTGTGCTCCGCCACAGCGGCGTGGTAATCGGCCCCCGCAGGCACCGTCACCGCCTGTTGTAGCAAATAGAAAATGCCTTTTCGCAACGGCGACTCATTGAAAAGCTCTTGGAAGTTCTGTAGTATTTTCTTCTGTTTGACCACGTGGAGCAGTGTAGCATCAAAGCCCTCTCGCACGAGCGGTGCTACCGACGCGGATTCCAAGGACGTGTCCGCTCGATTGAGAGACACGAGTAGGTTCGTCACGGCCGTCGCAGCCAAAAAGACCGGCAGGGGTGACTGGCCGCTGTCATCCGTCGCGGTGGGCAGCGACGGTTTTTCCGACGCCGCGCGGCTCGGTGACGCGCCCATCTTGTCAGCCGCGCGCTCCTCCTCCGCCGCGGTGTGCTCCAGGAGGTACAGGACCGAGGGAAGCATAGACGGGTAGCGCCAGGAGAGGTCGTAGTGCGTGAAGCAGAAGACGCAGAAGCTGGCATCCGCGAAGAACTCCGCCAGGCTCTCCAGCAGCAGCACACGACGTGCCTGTA
Source organism: Strigomonas culicis (assembly GCA_000482145.1). Classification (NCBI taxonomy): domain Eukaryota; phylum Euglenozoa; class Kinetoplastea; order Trypanosomatida; family Trypanosomatidae; genus Strigomonas; species Strigomonas culicis. Next base: position 14,071 of record AUXH01000069.1, read on the forward strand.
TTTCCGCGAGACTGGTAAACGGAAGGCGACTGGCAGGAGAAGATGCGAGCACGGGGGAAGAGTTCCCTGCCCCCCCCTTCCGCACACCTAAGCCTGGAAAGCCGAGCGCGCGTTCACTCTCCATCACCTGTAACGGTGTCAAGTGCAGGACAGAGATGAAGCTGTAGATCTGAGGGACAAGGTTGTTCGGCATGCACTCAGAGACGAGGTGCACCGTCCGCAGGATGTGCGACATTAATATGTTATTCGCGGTGCTCACACCAGCGATGAGCAAGGCACGACAGAGCTCGTTTTCGACCGCCTTCAGCACAGGGGCCGCGTCTGTCAGCACCGCGGCGTGCGTGCGCAAACTGCACAGCGCCCGCTGCGCCATGTTCAGACCGATGAGCTGCAAGTCCAGTGTGAGAAATTCGTCCAGCGCCACGCCCGGGCCCACGCCTGCCCCCTTCCTTGAACGCGTAGGAGACGTGTTTTTCATGTCCTTCTTCATGTTGGGTTGTCCGTCTTCATGGAAGGACGTGATAGAGCCGCTCACCAAGACGCTGATAAACGAAATCATGAGATAGCCATCGTTCACTGTAGAGGCAGCATCCCCAGACACCAGGCGAGCTGCGACGCGCTTGAAGAAATGAGTGGTTGCACGCTCGAATGTACTGGTCAGCATTTCGCGCACCAGAACACTATCTTCGCGGGTGTAGACCATAAACAACCAGCCGAAAATACTGACATACAGCTCTTCGCTCAGTTCCTCCGACTTTGGGTGTGTCAGACAGGCTACAAACAAGTGCGCAAGGCGCACAACGAACACCTCATGGACACTCGCGTCCGTCACTTCACACCGTGATTGAAAAGCCGTCTCCATAATACTAGTCAACCCCGCCGCCGTGATGAACGCACAGCGCGATTCCACAAAAACCGTCAGGGAGTAGAGCGCCGCGTTGCAGATCACCTCGTTCGCGCCCGAGCTGCAACAAACCCTCCGAAACGCGCTGACAATATGTTTCTCCGTGAGCGGACGTTCCAGCTGGATTGGCGACGACGACGTGAGCCTGGGCTTTGGCAACAGGCCATCTGTCAGAGACCAGCGTTGTAGCCCAAACGCCGGTCTCTCGCAACCGTCCGCACCACTATGCGAACAGTCACGGCTCTTGGAAGGTGGCGCACTGCTTTGGCTCGCAAACAGTGTGTCGTGGTGGGCACTAATGCAGGTGTGCACTTGAGCCTGCAATTCTGTCAGCTGCTGCGTGAGATGGTCGTGTGGAAAGGCAAGGTGGTGATGAAACGACGAGTCATACTGTCGGCTTTCACGGAGCACAGACAATAGGTTTGTTATCTGCGTTAGCAACGTATGACGATCATCCGAGCTTAGCGAGACTGCTGCATCGGCCATCCCTACGAGGATATGTGCTAGAAAGGAGAAGTACTGAAGAGTTACAAAAATTAGCTTTGCCTCTACGTATTCTTATTTTCCTTTCAACAACAAAACTATTCTTAAGATATACTGGTACGTTACTTTTTTTTTTTTGCGTGTGTGTGTGTGTGTGTGTATGTGTTAAACAATGAAAGAGAGAGGGGGGAAACAAAAAAAAGAGGTGTTTCATCGTTTCTTTCTCCGTTTTACTCCAGCTCATAAGAAAAGAACGCTAGCAAGCCCTACATCTATCACAAGCGCAGTAGCAACGGGAATTGTAATGATAGCAATGATAGTAATAGAGATGCGATTGTCATAAAAAAAAAAAACATAAAATCTGCAAGTTTGTTTCCAAGAGGAGATGGGATGAGAGCAGCATCAACACACACTGCAAGAATCTATCAACGCGTACGAAAAGGAACACATTATTCTCTTTTTTTAACTACTGTTTTCCCACCGTCATTGCGTGCACCTTACTACGTGTATGTACGCTCGCACAGCGGAGAAAGAAGTGGGGGTCCAAGGGGCTCCTCTACTTTACCGATTGGATGTCAGACGACGATCTAGTGTGTACGAGAGCACGCGACAATTTGGGATCTCCGTTTCGAACGGCAGAAAGCAGCCCTCGGCCACCTTGGCGCCATGTTCGCGCACAACTTGCCCTTTGCCAACAATGCCCAGTGGTATCTCCTTCCCGTTTGATCGCAGAAAGTCCACCGCGTCGCGCAGCAGCGCCTGCTGCGCGTAAGGAAAGCAAAACTCTCGCCAGCCGATTTCTTCGTCGTCACTGTTGATGCAAAGGGTTTGTCTGAACCCGTCCAGCTCGTCCTTTCCGCTCGGGGGGTGGCCATGGCACCAGAGGAAAAACACCTCAATCTGGTCCTCCGACAGCGCCTCGCTCATCTTGGGGTTGAGGGCGATCCAGGCGCCGCGCAGACCTTCCAGCTCCGTCGGCGTCAGCGCGCGCGTCAGGAAGTGATTCGAGGATTCCTTCGCCGTCTCTGTAAACTCGTCGAGAATATCGATGCTCGACGTTGTGCTCCGCTGCTGAATCAGTTGTTGAATCATCGTGTGGATGGTGCCAGGGGAGAGGGCCCCCACGGCCTCCTTGAAGTGGTCCAGCGAGTCGTCCGCGGTCCCCTTGGGATTGTCCAGGAACTCCCACGTCTCCTGGCGCTGCCGGCGGCTCACCGTCTTGGGGTCCACGCTGGCCGCCGCGTAGGGGAAGTGCGTGCACATGAGCTCGTCGAAGGAAATGAGCCCGCTCTGCGAGAGGAGCTCCTTGTACTCCGCCGACAGCTTCTCGGCGAACACGGTCTCCAAGAAGTGAATCGCCAGCCGCCCGTCCAGCGTGTCGCGCTTCGGGTCACCCTTCTTTGTATGCCGATTGCACATGTAGTAGAACCACTTCTTCACCTTCGCGGCTTCCTCGTTCGTGATGGGCGTCACGGGCGGGTTGGGGTCGAGGCGGTACATGCGCCGCCGTCGGCCGGAGATGGCCGCCAGATTGAAAAACGAGTAGTACAGGCCATCGAGCACGGCCAGCGCGAGAAAGAGAAAACACCCGATGATGCAGACGATCGCAATGAGGCGGTACTGCGTCGTAAGGAACTGTAAGAAGACCTCCCTGCACGAATTCACGTAGTAATCGGCGGTGCAGCTGTCCGGACACTGGGACGACAAGGTCATGAAGCAACCTGTATTGAATCCGCTGCACGTCATGGCTTCCTGTATTTCACAAAGGGAGACACTATCCGACTTGATGGCGGTATCGGTCCACGTGTTGACCACGCTTTCAGCGAGCACGAGGGAGTACCGGTTCGTGCTCGCCCATAGCGTGTAGGCGCCGATGGCTAGGAATCCAATGGAAAAGAAAAACAGCATCGCGGAGGACATGGCGCAGAAATAGAGCCAACGGTAGAGCAGCGCGAAAACGTTCAAGTAGAGCCAGACGTGGGAGACGGTGCCGAGCACAAGACAGCAGGCGAAGATACGCCAGCCAAAGACAAAGCGAGTGGGAATGAAAGCGACCGTGAAGGTCAGGATCACCACCGACATCGCGAGGCACACAATGTTCAGTGCACACAGTGCATAGAACACAAACTTGTCTCTCCATCGCAGCTGAAGCACTTCCCTTGGCTGCCGCAGCCCTGCTGTGAAAAACACGGAGTAGATGCTAATGAGAAAGAGCGCGGCACAGATACTGCACACGGAGCTCACGACCACCACGCTCGCGGTGTCGCTGGACAGTCTACTGGTCACGTCCTTCATGGACAGGCGAGCCGTGGAGCTGGCTGTCGCCGTCCTCGCCGCAGACTCGGTCGTATTGGGCGGCGCCACCTCGTCTGTTTCGCTGACATTGGCGTCCTCGGTGTAACACATGGACGGCGCCAATTCGGCCAGCACGGGAGAGCTTGACAGGCAGGGGAGCTGTGCGATCGACGTGCAGGATGTGTTGGCCAGACGCTCGTGCACCGTGAAAAACGCCGTGGACCCAAAAAGGCTGGTGCGATACGAAGGACGGACGATCGGCGACATGTCCACCACGCTCAGCCGGATTGTCACAGGGAAACTCCAGTTACTCGTGTTCGTCACGTGGAGGATGTGCGCGTTGTCTGCCAGCACGTCGCCGTTGTAGTTATACCACGTAATGTGCACGTCGTTTTGGTAGCCGAAGGGACCGGCGGAAAGGGCGAATCCATCGTCACGAGAGACGTACAGCGTCACCGAGTCGGTCGGGCAACGGCCCGCCACCAAGCTCAGTGGCGTCGTTTCGGCGTTTGTTACAATTGTATTATTGATGCCGCCTTTGTAAAAGGAGAGCACTAGCTGCTCCTTGCACACGGGGCACATGGTGCCCACGGAGAGGTTGCGCATGAGACAGGTGGCCGTCGGGGCGTAGTAGTTGGAGAAGGTGCAGCCGCTGCCGTAGTCGCTGCTCAGGCCCCAGTAGGCCCACAGCTCCCGCGCCTTCGCGGCCGTGTGCACGCAGTTGGGCGCGAACACCACGTCGCCATGGGCTTCCTCAAATCCCATGTCATACTCTTCCTGCAGGCCGGCGATGGCGCGGTTCAGGTAGTGCACGAGTAGGTAGGGCATGTAGGCGTCCGTGTTGGTGATGTACACCACGCCGTCGCTCGCCACGCCAGCCGGCTCCGTCTCATTGACGAGCACCACCACAACGTCCCGCGCAGGTGAGTGGTTCAAGAGAGCCATCACCGTCTGCAGGTCGCACTCCAGCACATACGGGTTTGGGTCCCCAAACGAGCAGCCTAAGTTATTATCCACCACGCGTGTGTCGCAGATGCCCGTCACTCGACACTGCGTGTTGGTGAGGTGTGCGCGCGACGCCCCATAGTCGACGGATGCCTCGAACACAGCATAGATGTTAAAGAGTGGAATGTACCGCATCCACGGGTCCGCATTGACGACACCTGAGTTGTTGTACAGCGAAGATACAGCGAAACGAACATCTTTCAAAAACAAATCGACGCCGGTGTAACCGGATGAGAGGAACGTAAGTGTGCGAGACGTGCTGGGGGAATTCGTCCCCTGTAGCGTGTACAGGTTGGCACCGGTTGCGAGTAGTGGGACCACGGCTGCAATGAACAGAGCTACAATCAGAACAGTTATTTTACAGGACATTGTGACTATAAGTTCCTTTCTCCTTGATCTACAATTAAGTTCGTTTTTTTTTTCTCTCTCTCTTTATTACGGAGGAAAAGGCTAGATTAAACTGTATAAGAAATAAGGAAAGGACGAAGAAAAGTTTTATAGACAACAGGGGAACAAGAAAGAACGCACATATGTGTATATATGTATTCTTACTATACGATCACTGCCAGTAGTGTAAGAGATTGATAAATCACACGCACGCAAGCACATTCCAAATAAAACATGATAATGAAACAAACAAATAAAAAATAGGAAGTAAATGTTCTGGATGTTGTTCTATGTAGATTCTAAGACGGTCTACAACACTGGACCCTGCCCACTGCTATACCATCCGTCCACTGCAATACCACGGGGCTACCGACTTGTACCACTTCGGGTCGAAACAGAAATTGACACTCAATGTTCATGGATACATGTGCGGAAGCGTAAGACAGTCTCCGCTCCTCCTCCGGCATACATCGGAGATGGGAGGAAGAAGAGAGCACGTCGTCTTCCGGTTCGCATTGACAAATCGAGGTGATGCGGATGGCCTGCCGCATGTTCCTCGAATAGAGAATGGGCTCCATCCCCACCGAGAGCGTTTGGCAGAGCACCTTGACGGTGATGACCAGGACGTCCGTCACGCGCTCGGGCTGGCCCACCAGCACCTTCCCCTTCCGCATCACATGGACGGCGTCCGGCAGATGGCTTAGCGCAAAGGTCGCCTCATCCCCCGTGAGCGCCTGGCTGACGTAGACGCCGTCGACGTGGATGCCGGTGATGGTGACGGGGTGGAAGACGCCGTCATCCGCGGGCCCGACGTAGCAGGCGCGGCCGACCTCCACCGCGCCGTGCGACACGCGGCCCTTCACGACGGGGCCGATGCTCTTCACCGCGAAGGCGTAGTCCAGCAGTACCTCGAACGGGGGCTGCGACGTCGGCGAGTGGGGCGGCGAGGGGAGGGGCTGCTGCAGCCGCGCGATGGTGCCGCGGAACGCGGCCAGCCCCTGGCCCGACACGGACGACGTGAAGAAGATGGGCACGCGCCGCTGCTGCACCGCGTCGTCCGCCAACGGGTCCTCCCTGCTCGTGTCGAGCTGAAACGCGTCCGAGCGGTGCAGCGGCAGCCACGTCTCACAGTACTCGAGCCCCTTCGCGCCGTCCTCCACCAGGTCGCAGGCGAAGCCGACGCCGTCCAGCACGGCCGCGAGCTCCATCGCGTAGTTGTCCATCTCGAACTCTTCCATGAGGTCGCACTTGGTGACCACGAGCAGGAAGGGCGTCTCGATGGCGCTGCACACCTCGGCGTACAGCGTGACCATCTCCACCGGGGACCCGGCAGCGATGCACACACACACATAGTCCGGCTCGCGGCTCATGAGACCGAAGAGCATCGTCTTGGTGATGTCGCCCCCGACGTCCATGAGCGTGATGAGGCGCTGCTGCGCATTCGGGCCGCCGCGCACCGGGCCCATCGGCGACCGCGGCAGCAGCGACGGGCTGTCCAGTCGCTTGCCGGCGAAGCCCATCCGGTGCGCGGACAGGTTCGTCTCGTTCAGCTCCGGGTTGCTGTCGTGGGGCGTCAGCCCGCGGCTCTCGCTGCTCTCATCACCGCTGTCGCACGGCGTTGTCAACCCGCAGCTGACGGACCACATGCGGGTCACGATGCTGGAGGTCTTGCCGGAGTGGATCTCATGCTTGTGGTTGAACAGGGACTGCCGGGTCGAGCCGCTGCCGTCGTCCAGCGTGTCCGTGAGCAGCACGCCGATCAGCGTGGACTTGCCGCTCTCGACGATGCCGCAGAAGGCGACGCCGACGTCACGGCTGCCGGCGTAGCGGCGGGACACCATCATCTCGGCGCAGCACAGCGGCGCCGCGCCGCCGCGCACCGCGCACCGCTGCAACATGGTGGCCTCAAAGCCGAGCGCGGCCGCCATGCGCTGGAGGGTCGAGATGGACTCTTCCATCTCGGCAAGGGGGAGGCCGCGCGGCTCGCCATCATCGGCGACGCCCAGCTCGTAGAGGCACTGCCCGTTTCCCTCCGACACGCGGAACTGCATCTGCGTCACGAGATGCTGAAACCGCAGCTCCGTGATGCCGACGAGGCGCCACTTGTACTCCACATCGCCCTCGTCGTCCTCCGCCGCGAGGCGCTGCACGACGGGAGCGTCCGCGTCGCCTTCCCACCGGCTCGTCCGCGCACCTGGCGAGGGGGGTGAGACGTGGGGCTCGGACGCCGCGCCGCCGTTGCCCGGGACGCCCGCCAGTGGCACGGCCAGCGCCGCCGTCTCTGCCGCCGGGCGCAAACGGCGCGTGGTGCAAAAGTGGGACGTGCCGAACACGGGGGAGGCGGGTGGGTGCGCGTTGCCACCGGCGCGCACCGCATCCGCCGCGACCCCTCCAGCGCAACGTGGTATTCGAAATGCTTCCTTCTCTAACATGTAAAAATACGCGTAATTAGGATAGGTGTATCAAACTAGATGAAGAAAGAGAACAACAAAATAGAAAACTGCGATTCTCATAAATAGAGTATAACAACAACAAAAGAATTGCGACCGGGGGATCCTCTTAAAAATAAAAATGTAGTATTGTATTGTGCACTTGAGAATTACAAGAAGGAAAGAGGGAGAGAAGGATGTGCATATAAGAGAAGCTTCCAAAGAAAAAAAAAACATTTGGCTTTGGAATAGGCACAGTCGACGACGATGTTCAGAACCTCCAATAAACAAATGATCGCTCTCACACTTTTTTTTTTAAGGGTAAATGAAAATGAGAAAAATCAAAGATGTGCTGCAATTAAATCTTGCTGGGGTACAGGTAGACACGGATGCGGCGGCCGATGGCGGAGGCGGGGACGGAGCCGTTGTTGAACTTGGCGCGGACCATACCAGCGGTACCGTGGGGGCGCGTGACGCGGCCCCAGATGGCGCGGGTGCAGCTGCGGCGCGCGGGCGCCTTGCTCCAGCGCACACAGCGCTTCACCTTCTTGCCGTGGTAAACGTAGCACACGCGCTTGCCGGTGTACCAGGTGGCGTCGTCGCGCGTGTTCGCGTTCTCGATGCGGATGATCGCCGTCTTCTTGCGCTGCCCGTGGAGGCCACGGGTGTAGCCCGCGAGGGTGGCCTTCATATACAGGCGGGGAGCCTTGCGGTTGCGGTTGACATTGCTGTTCTTCTTCGCAAGCTGGTGGAGCTTCTTGCTCCGGTCGGCGTGCACCTTAGAAGTGGTCATTAGATTCTCTAAGCAGCTACTGGCGAGAAGAAAAAAAAAAACAGGAAAAGGAGAGAGAGGGGGGGGAGAGAGAGATGTGATATCATTCAAGAACGATGTACAGTGAGAACACAGAGCAATAACAAGCCTCATTCTATAAAGAGCACAACGACTATATAAACTAGCATTTACTCGTTCGTTTGGTTTCGTCTGCTCATGCAAACACAATTACAAAAACACCTCGAGAAGCACGCCAGAATAAATAGTTGAACTACAAGGGAAAAAAAACAGTGATAATGCTCTTTTTCTTGAGACATTTGAGTCCAAGGTTGTTTTTGGTAAAGTGAGATACCGATAAAGAAGGTCAAAAAGAAGCATATAAAGAGAGAGTCGTTCGCATAATTCAGTTATTTTATTCTTTTTAAGATCCTGCCCACCTTCTCATCAACTACTGAAAAGGTGCATAATAAAAAATAAAAGAAAAGGAATCGTTTATGATTGGTTTTTTGTTGATTTGTTTTGTTTATTGTTAGTGTTGGCGGTGACCCTGTTTACGTGGACTCAATCCTTCACTGTGTTGTTTGTTGCTACATGTTGGAGCCGTAGTTCGGCTGGCTCGACAGCGGCAGCAACGGTTCGCTCTCCCGCCCGGCCCCCTCCACCTCCATCCAGCTCAGGTACGCGGACACGCGCTCCTCTCTCCCTGCCGGCTCCTGCCTGTCCAGCTGGATGCCTCTAATCGTCAGCACCACAGCAAGCACCAAGTACATGATGCTCGCACGCCGACAGGCCTTCCCCTTCTGCGCGCAATCCCAACCATTCTCAACCGATACTATCGCCATTGACTTGATACCTAGGTCAAAGCAGTAGGCGATAACAAACGCGGTGATAGCATTGAGATAGCAAAAGCACATGCATGCCTTTGTGCCAAGTCCCATCGTGTTTAAGTGAAGCGGACACGAATGAAAACAACGAGAAGTGGAACAAAAAAAATGTGAAAAAACGCCCTCTTAAAGAAATACAGCACGTACCTTCTTTTCCTTTTCTCTTTTGTTCTGCTGCTCCTATGTGATCAACTCTTCCAAGAACTCGAAAAAGGGGGAAACAAAGAAAACAAGCGATGGGAAAAGTTAATACTAAGAGATGGAGAAAACAAAATGGAAGGGTATGAAAGAGAGAAAGAGATGCGCAGAAGCTATGGCTACACCGCCAGCGACGACCGAGGCAAAGAGGCAATACACATGCACAAAGGGTAAACAGAAACGCCACGCGGAAGGGCTCATAGAGCCAGTGCAAGGGTGTGATGTAGAGTATAAGGTGTGTCGATTAGCAAAAGGTGTAATAGTACGGAAAGATCTAAGAAGAATCTAAGTTTGTCTAGGTAAAAAAGAAAAAAGGTTGCAGATGTAGAGACACGCTCAGGCGTACGTGGGTGCACGAAGCATAGACTCAATTTTCTGTAGCCGATCGAAAATAAGCTTTAGCTCCGCTTCGTGGGGCGACGGCTCCTCCTCCGCCCCTTCTTGCTGCTCGCCCTCTGCCCCCGCCGCCGCGTCGCCGTTGCCGGCCAGCGGCAGCGTGGGCTGCGAGCTGCGACGGTCACGATTGAAGTTGTTGCGGTACACACTGTAATCGCCCCACGGAGACGTGATGGGGCACACCCGGCTGCGGGGGCTCCCCGACTCCGCGCTCGCGTCGCCATCGTGGTCCGGCTGCTGCTTTTCCTCGCCGTCGTCCCGCGCGGCCTCCTCGTCATCGAGGGTCCCCACCGTGTCGGGGAACCGCAGCAGGACGCGTTCGCGCAGCCGCGTCAGGGTGATGTCCTCGCCCTGCGCCACGGGAATGCCCTGCTTGGCCAGCTCGCACACGCAGCAGTTGCTGTGCGTCAAGCCCTGGTGCGACTGCGCCTCCGCGGCGGCCGCGCTGTGGTAGATGCTGCTCCGGCGGCGCCGCGGCGCACCCGCGTCGGCCGTGGCCTCCTCCGCCTCACCCAACAGCACCGCGCGCACGAGGTCTTCCGGCACCGTCACGTGCGACACCAGCATGGTCGCCGGCAGGTCGCGCTCGTGATGCAGGAGCACACTGGAGGCGGCGGCGGCCAGCGTGCGGGACGGGGCGGCCGCCGCACCGCCGCCACCCGCCGCGCCGGGGTGCCGGGCCAGCTTCTGCCGGGTCCGCGCGTCCGCGGGGTGGAGCAGGCGCTCCGCCGTCGCGTCGTCCGGGAGCGTGTAGCGGAACGCGTAGTAGTTGAACCACTTGGACAGCAGCTTGGTCCGCGCCACGCGTCGCTCACCCTCCAGCTCCTGCGCGGTGGGCGGCCACAGCTCGCTCTTGCCCGCCTGGTGGTACGCCTCCAGCGCCTCCACCTCGTCAGGGGACAGGCTGAGGAGGGTGGAAGAAGGGTCCGCTCCCCTCATGGTCGCAGCATACGCGTCCGGGGAGAGGATGTCGAACGCTCTCTCGTCGCGTGTGACTTCATTCACACAGAGGCACAGCGTGTCGCCCGCGAAGAGGGAGACGGGGCCTTGGAAGTAGTAGACCCCATTCACGCACAGCGAGAACGCCTGCGCGTCCCACGGCTGAGCGATGAGCGCAAACCCGGGCCGCAGCGCGCTCCTGGGGCTGCTACAAAAGGAGACCGCTTCAAGACGCACCTCAACGATGCGCGTGGCATCGCACACGAGGACAGCACTATCACCCACTTTGCATAATGGAATGAAACTGTTTTCTGCCTGAAAACGGGTCCGTATAATTAGCTTTGGTGTAGCAGACATCAGGTTGCTCTTCAAAGGAAAAATGACAGAAGGAGAAACAGTAAGGAATGGGAAGAGGGTGAAAGGAAAAAGGTAAAACGAACAGTGATATACGTCGCATTCGTTCTTTAGGGGTGCAAAAGAATGAGAACGGTTTTTTATACGGAGTGTATGCAGGCAATGAAGACTGGTATTTGGAATTCGTTTACAATTTGTTTCTTTTTCTCTCACATGTTTACTCGATACGCTCCCTCCTCCTCGCGAAAAGTCATAACAAAAAGAGAGAGCAGAAAATGAAGGGGTAATAAGAGTCTATCGATGCAATATACATTAACCATCCTTTACTCTATTTACATAGTTGGCTCGTTCATTACTATACAGTTTTCATACATGGCTTTATTTATGTGTCTTTGGTGGGGGTGTTTCACTCCGCTCACTCAGACGTATCTGACTACGGCCACTACTCACCGCCTCCTGCTGCGTCTTTCGCTGACTATGCGTGTCCTCCTTCCGGCTAGCCGATGCCACGGGGTGCGCCGTACTCATAACCGCCTTGGGGATACTCGTGTTCGTGCGATAGCGCAGGCTCAGCGTCGTTGGCTTGAAGGCGCCGAAGGTACCGTACGGCCGCGGCACGGCAATCAGTTCGTCATCCGGGATGTAGGCGTTGGGCCGGGGCTCCGCAGTGGTCATCTTCACACCCTGTGTGGTGTTACTAAGCTTCTCGCGGTTCTTCTGAATCAGCTCCGCGTACCGGCGGTCTCGGTCCTTCTCCTTTTCGTACTCCTCCTCCGCCTCTACGAAGGGCGCCTCGCCGGCCGCAAGGCGATTCTCTGCCTGCGCCACGATCTCTTCCAGATGCTGCACCTCCTGTTGCAGCTGAATGCTCGAGGACTGAAACAGCGACAGCTCCGAGATAGTGGCCATGATTTGACGCGTCTTGGTGCGTATGCCGTTCTGACACTGGTTCACATTCTTCGCCAGGTTCAGTGTGTGCTCCCTGCCGGCCTCGGCTTGCATGCCAGCACGCTCGGACAACTCGGTGACCTCCGCCAAGATTAACTCCTTCTCACGTAGTTTTTCGTTAATCGCATTGACGCGCGACTCCAAGTCCTGGCAACGCGCCTGCAGACGGATGTGCTCCTCTGAAGGCCCCAAGCCGACCATAATCTTGTTCGCCTCCTCCGCGTTGTCGGCGGCAGCAGCGGTGGCTCCAGCCTCAGCCGCTGTCGCGGCGCTGACATTGGTGTCGCCCGCCGTGTCGGCTGCACCGGGGGTGGGGCTCGCCTTCGCGGCCGCCGCGTTGAGCGTCGTTTCGATCGCCACGGACAGCGGCAGCACCGTCTCGATGTGGCGATAGCGCTGCAGGTTGCTGGGGTCCGTGAGGTCGCGCTCCACCACCTCCATCTTCCACCGCTCGTCGTCGATCTCTTCGTTCAGCCGCGCCAGCTCCTCCTCCATTTGCTGCACCTTCGGGAGCGTCTTTTGGCATATCTCGAGCTCGCGTTGCAAATCTGACAACTTGATCTTCAAACGCCGCACCTCCTCCGAGCGGGCGCTGGTGAGCGCGACGCCCTGATGCAGGGCCAGGTCCTGTGTTTTGACCTTCTCCACCAAGAGCGCGAGCTCGTCGTTGCGGTCGATGAGCTGCACGCCGGACTGATTGCGACCCTCCACCGCCGTCTCATACATGTGACGGAGGTTTGTCATGGTGTCTTCCACCATCGCCACGTCCGCATTCAAGCGCCGCACATCCGCTTTAATCGCCTGTTCCTTCTCTGTCGAGCACTCCAGGGTCTTGCACTGCTTGCTCTTCTCCAAGCGGAGTAACAAGCACGTCTGCGTCAAGTCGTGCGTCTGCCGTTGTTTCTTTGCCAACTCGTGCTCCTTGAGCGCCGACTCACGCAGCAGCACCTCCAATTCGTTTTCTAGAATTTTGGTCTTCTCCGCTACTTCGGTCATCTTTTGCGTGATCGCTTGGATTTGGGCCGCCTTTTGGCCGCGCTCCCGCTTCACCGTGTGGAACAACTCCAAGAGCGCTGTGAGTCGGTTCTCCAGCTCCTCGTGCCGACGCGTGATCTCGCGAAAGTACATCTCCTTGACACGGTGCTCATTCCTGGCGAGTACGACGCGGCCGGCCTCGCGACTCGATTCGCGGTTCGCATTCTGGTGCTTGGTCGCCATCGCGGCAAGCTCGCGCCGCTTCACATCCTCCTGCTTCCGCTTGACCTCCAGCATGTCCTCGGCCTCATGAATCTCTTCCAGCACGCGGTTGGCCTTCGCTGTGAACTCCTTCTCTCTCGACTGTTCACTAAGAAGCTTCTTGGTGCGAACCTCTACATCCTTCTTGGCCTCTACGATTCGCCGCTCAGTGTCTACAATGCTGCGTTCCACGTTGTCAATGTCCTTTCCGACAAGCAGTAACTGTTCCTTCAGCGATTGCTGCTCAAAGAGGATCTTATCCGTCGCCTGTTCGGTGAGACCAAACTCGCGCGCGGCCTTCTCCTTCTCGCGCTGAATGCGCTCTACGCCATCCGTCTCTTGGGTCGCCGATATCTTCGTCGCCTTCACGAGCCGCTCTAGCTCCGTCAGCCGCTCTTGAAAGGTCTGTCGCGTCTCCACCTCCACCTCTAACGAGGTGTTGAGGGTGGCAAGGGTCTTGCGCTTCGTCTCGATTTCCTCCTGCAGTTTTTTGAGCGCCGCCTTCGCCTTTTTCACCTCACCATCTCGGTTGGCTTGCTTCAGCTCTAGTTTAGAGATGGTCTCATCTTGCGCCACGATGTGCTCCTCCACACTTGCCAGCTCCTTCTGCGCGCCGATGAGACTATGCATGACGATCTCGATGTGCTTCCGGACGCGGTCCGGCTCGCGGTCCACGTTGTGCAGGAGCTGCTTCGCATGTGCAAGCGTGCTGGTGAAGTTGAGGATCTCGTCCTTGCAGGCGGCCTCGCTCTTCTTCGTCTCCTTCTGTTTTTCTAGCAGCGACTCGTACAGGATGACTAACTGTTTCATGTCCTCCCCCATGGTGTTGATTTCCTCCTGGAGGCCACGAATTCGTGGTTGCAGTCGTGCCTCCTCGGCCGCCATCGCGTCTTCCTTCTCGAGAACATAATTCTGCTTCTTGCGATCGTACTCTAATGCCTCCACCTGTAACACACTCTCCCGCTCTTGCAGGGCGGTTAGCTCCTTTTCGCCCTCTATCAAAATACTTTTCAGTTTTTGGATCTCCTGGTCGTCTCGCTGAGCCCCATCTCGCTTCGATTGGACGTGCTGGCGCTCGGTGTCGAGTTCCGTGCGGAGCTGGCGCGCCCGCTTAAGGAGCAAGTTGTCGCGCTTGTAAATGGACAAGACTCGTAGGTGCAGATCCTTGAACCGCTCTTTCAGATAATCAGCACGTTCTTCGGTGATCTGGCCCTCCTCAACGAGAGAGTCGAGTACTAGAAATGCAGTGGAATGAGAGACATCGGTCGCGCCGTCAAAAGGGTTTGCTCCGTCTACCTCTGCCATACCTTGTCTCTCACGCTCTCTCGCTCTCTGCTTCTAGATGATGCTAAGCAAAAAAAAAGGGGGGAATATGTACAGATGAACCTAAAAGGTAATTGGAATGGTATATCTAACAAATCGAATACTAATGACAGCGGTAAGCCTCACCAACCGTAAACACAGCAATGTGTCGATAAAAAAAAAAGTGGAAGTAGAAGTGAAAGGCAGTGAAATGGGTGGAAAAGATGTATAAAAGGGAAGAGTGTTGGCTTTAGGGGCTTCATCGTATGAAAGGACAATAGTGAAACTTATAACACGAATGAGTGTTCCTTTTTATACAGTGGTGTTGTGTGCAGTGAATGTGAGAGATTGATTTATTCAAAGAGTATACACAATAGTGAGTATTTAAGCGCATTAAAGACACCGCATAATAATGTTCTTATTATTTTTTTTTTGAGTTAGATGACAGTACGTTCGTTGTTAACCAAATAACAAACAGAAGAGAGACAGTCAGTCAGCAATTTATCCCCATTTGTCTCTGCACGATTCGTCTCAGTGGGTGGAACCGCGTTCGAACCGCTGTTTGCTCATGGTCACCGAGACGTAGTCCGGCAGACCTCTGCCGATCATCACTGTCCCGGCCGCTCCGATGAAGTTTTCGTTCAAATTGAGGAAGAAGCAAGAGCCAGCTCCTCTCGATCCGCTGTCCCGCGGCGCCAAAAACCAGGATGTCTCGTCTGCTTGCGAAGCCGTACACGGCCGCGGGAACTGCTTCAACAGATGCTGCACGTCCGGCGCGGCGCCGTCGTCCATGCCCACACACTTCAGCTGCAGGGTCTTCAGCTTGCCGTGCGACGCTGCGCAGGCCAGCGCGTGCACCGCACCTGCATTGCCCACAAGACTGTTGTAGCTCAAATCCAGTATCTCCAACGCACACAGGCAGCCACCGACCGCTGCGGGAGCGCTGCCGTCCGTGCGCGGCGCAGCGCCGGGGCGCAGTCCTAGTCCCTCGCACAGATGCTTCACATCCGCCGCGCTGAGGCGGTTGCGCGAGAGGTCGAGTAGTCGCAGGGAAGCGCGATGGTGAAAGATCTTGGGGAAGAACAGCGAAAGGCCGGTTTCGCCCTGACAGCCGATCTGCAGGCGAAGGTGGCGCAGCGGGTTCTGCATGAAGGACATCTCAAAATACTGTGCCGCCTTCTCGCATTGCGCTGGGCCAAATTTGCACTTTACTATTTCCAGTAGGTCGGACCGTGGCTGCCGGTGCATAATCCTATAAATGGGGTCCTTCCTTAGCGACCTGGAGGGCACGGAGCCGCTGCCCGTGCGCACCAGAGTCGGTGCCGGTGGAGTCGCTACTACGTTGGGTGTCAGTGTGCCGTCCATCGGCGCGGGTGCAGCGGCGGCGTCCGAGAGTGGCAGCGCTGTCACAGAAGCCACGCGGTCGCGGATGCTGTGCCTATTGTCATTGGTGTGGGTCTTTGCATTGGCAATGGCCTTTCGCTTGAGCGCGTCGCTGGACTGCCTAGGGTGCTCCTTGACCATGCTTTGGGCCAGTAGCGTACGGATAGTATCAACTAGAATACGGGATATATGAAAAAGGGGTAAAGAAAAAAAAAAGAAGAAAGGGAAGAGGAAAGGGAGATGGATCTTTCTTGAAGAAAAAGAGAAGAGCACACCTATCGATAGCTGAACAGATACATGGATGACTGTAAAAGAAGAACGTACACTCTCTGCTAGAAACACTTGGTAAACACACCTGCTATGATGCTTGAATACAGTGCAGCAGTAACAACCGGTAAACGTTTACATCTTTGCTTATCGCTTTTCTCTTAGCGTCCTGCAGCGTGGTAAGGATGAACAGCAGACGCTTTTCGTACGTTCACCACCAATTTTAGGCTCGCCTTCATATCACCGTCCCTGTTCTTTCCTGGATCTGGATCTCCAGCATTAATGGCAGAGGGCCTGTGCGAGCTGCTTTGATAGTGTATGTCCACGTCCCACACGTGCACAGAGCTGTCTGCGTGCGCCGTAATAAACCGGGTCCCTGTCGTGTTCCATGACAGCTTCGAAATCTCCTCCGCGGCGACCGTCGTGCTGACCACCATCTGCAGAGGGGCGGGGGAGTCGTCTTTCCGCGCCGCGCGGCCGGAGGCGCTCTGCGACCCGGGTGTGCGGCGAAAGATGAACAGCATCACACGATCGGGGTAGACCGCGGCCATCATGAGGAAGCTGCGGCCCGCACAGGGCGACCACGCAATCTGCCGTACACTGCTGCTGTATCGATTTTGCGGCGCCTTCTCATACACATGCACGAGCGCCATCTTGTCCGCGTCAATGCGGAGGACACGGACACGGCCCGCGCGGTCGCCCGCAGCGAGGAGCGCGCTGGAGTCCTCCCACCCGACGCACAAGCAGTCGTTCACGGCCGCGCTGGACGCCACGCTCGCGGCCGCATTCGCGTCCTCGAACGATACGCCGTTGGGCACGCGATAGCCGTCGGCGTCCTCCGCGTCACCGGCCGGCTGGAGGGCCTTCGTGTCTGCTATTATGTGCCAGCCGCCGCCGGCACCGGTGGGCGTCTCTGTCGCCAGCTGCGGTGGACGCCGTGCGAGCACCACCACACCTCCCCCCGCGCACGCTACCGCGATGGTGAAGTGGTACGAGAAGCTGAAGGCAAAGCCCTCCGGCGTCGGCACGGACTCCTCCAACACCCACCGACGGTGTGAAAAACGATAGAGGTGAATCTGCCTCGTTGTGGGCGTGAACACGCCGAGGTACACGCCGTGCTGCCACGGCGCCCACGCCATCTGCGCGCAGGGCACCTGCAGACGGTCGACCAGCGTCGTCGCGTCCGCGGGGTCCCACCCGGGGAGGCTCTCCATCTCGTACCCCAAGTGCAGCAGCGCACTGCCAGAGACTTCCAGCGGCTCCGTCCCACTGCTCGGCACCGGGGGCGTCTGGATGACGAGGATTTCGTTCTTGGACGTGGCAATCGCAAGGAGCTTGTTGTGGCCGCTATACTCCATCGCAACAATGTTCGTCGCGTGGGAGGTCAAGTGCAGCAGCGGTTTCATTCGGGTGGTGGTGTACGAGTGCGGGGGTTCCTCCACCGCCTCCGCCACCGCTGCCTGGGGCCGTGCCGTCGCCGCCGAGGCCGCATACGAGTGGGCGGTGGACGACGGCCTCGCAGAGGCTGTTGCAGCGACGTGCTCGCCGCCCCTGCCGTAATACAGCTCGGCGCCGTGGGACGGGCCGCTCGCGCTGGTGCCCGCGCCGCGCGGGAGGCCACTGGGGACATAGTCGATGTGTGTGCTGCCGTAGGGGCCAGCCCCACCCGCACACCCGGTGTCTACCGGCAGGGACATGAAGCGAGGTCCAAACGGCGTGCGCGGTGGCGGAAGGAAAAGTCACTAGACAAAAACGAGTACTTACGAAGGGATGCGTAACTCGAATATGGCAAAAGAAAGAGAGAGAGGGGGGAGAGCGAGAGAGAGAAAATCATACACAGAAGTAAGAAGTGTTTTTTTTTGTTGTGAGAAAAGCGCGACAGACAGTGTAAAAAAAAGAAAAAAAACTGCTTCTGCTTCGTGGTCCATGTTTGATGATGAACTTATATTTGAGGTTAGAGAAATATCTTCATGGTTGAAGTGAAAAACAACGTTCTTTAGTTTTTTTTTATTATTTTTATTAAGAGGAAAAAAAAAAAGAAATGAAATAAATGAAAAACAGAGCTTTAATCCAGGAGGATTGTAAAAGATACCTTAATACAACAATCGCTTTATCTACATTAGATATTTGGTAGCATGCAAAAGAAAAGATCTTTGATATATAGAAATCATTTTTTGTTTGTTTTGAAAGAAACAAAAAGAGGTGAAAGTGTTTTTTTTTTTCTGTTCCGTTAACACTTCATATTCGATTTAACTCACTGTTTTGTGTCGGATACATTATTACAAAGACAACTGAGAAAAAATAGAAGTGAAACTCTCGTCTTTTCAACTATATACTTTCCAACATCCTATACTAGTGTATTGTTGACACACACACACACAAATAACAACAAAAAGATCGAGATGAATCCAGTGTACTCTCAGATTTTTTTAAAAAAAAGCAATATTTTGTTAAACTACATTTATAAAAAAGAAATTTGAAGAAAGGAAAAATCGGTTCAAACTAAAAAAAGAAAAAAGAAAAAAAAGAACTATACAAAGAGATATGCAGAGATAATAAGAACATATATTGAATGCACGAATCCGTAAAGAGAAAACGGGGCCTAGATGTGAACAAAAAAAAAAGAAGCCGAAAAAAAGAAGAAACAAATGTGCCTCACACGCAAATAAAGAAGTAAAAAAAAAAAAGCAAAATAGAGAAATAACAAAAAAAAATGATAAGAACCTTTACATACACACACGAATGCAGGAACTATAACCTCAGATATAACAAGCTGGGAGTAATGATACACTTTACTTAAGTTTTTTTTTAATATATATATATATATATATAATAATAAAAGTGAAAAATATAGATAAAAAAAATGAAAAGGGGCTTCGTCTCTACTAGATATATGTATGTACATTTTTTTTCCTACTTCTATATATATAGATATATAGATATATAGATATATAGATATATTTGATGAAAAAAAGGGGGAAAACAGAAAGAAAGATTCAAGTTCATAAACGCAGTATGGTTACTATGAAAGGCGCAAAGACAACATATACATATATTTTTTTTCTCATGTGAATGCAAAAGAAAACTTCTACTTTATATACATAGGCCGTGTTTCCTTTGCCCCACGTACCAGTCATTTAGTGAGTGAAGGAATAGCAATCGGAGCTCTTGTTTGTAATGGAGCAGAAGGAGCTACGCTCGTGGCCGAGCCCATCTGACCGGTAGTTACCGTTTTCGAGAGAGACAAACGACACAGTGACATTATCTGTGCTACCTCGCATCAGTGCCTCGTTCACTAATTCCTCTGTGATATCGTGCGGCGTGCGGCCCTCTTTCATGTACTGCCGGCAGATGTTCACCACCTCCTGATAGGTGAACACGTCCCACAGCCCATCGCAGCCAATGACAATGAACTCGTCCTGCTCCTCCATTTCGATGGAGCGCGTGTAGGGCTCGGCGATGACGCCGGACGGTGTGCCGCCCGTGTACTCGTCCATCTTGAAAATGGCGTCCCCGAGCGCGCGGGAGACGGCTAGGCTCACCGCGCGCGGGTTCAGCTTGGGATGTCCGACGCGACGGCCCGCGAGCCGCCCGCCCGCCGCCAGGATGCGCTCGGCCTCTGTCGGGTTGCTGTGGGGGTTGTGCTTCTCCGTGAGCACGACGGGGGTGCCGCCGCGGGAGAGCACAACCTCCGCATCGCCCACATTGCCGACGATGATGCGGCGCCGGAGGAACATCACCACCGCGCACACGCAGCCCGCGTCCGTCTGCTGCTCCTTGCAGTACCGCAGAAATCCCCGATCCGCCTCGAGAATGCCCTCGCGGAGGGCCATCTCCGGGTTCGAGCGCACCGCCCTGTGCCGGAGGACGAGGCTGTGCAAGTGGTCGCGCAGGTACTCGGCGCACTGCTTCCCACCGTGGCCGTCGTAGATGGCGAAGAAGGGGATGCCCTCCGCCAGCATCGTGTGCTGGTCCTCCATCGTCCGGCGCGTGCCCTGCTCCGCGGTCACGCCGTACTCTAGGATGCGCCACGTGGAGGTGACCGGGGAGAGGCCGGCCGAGGCGATCGCGTTATCGGTGTCGTCGTTCATCGTGCCCACCTGCGACGAGCTGCAGCGGGGCACCCCGTAGCCGTTGCTATTCACGTCGTCGAAGGCGGGCAGCCCGATGCGGTGCCCGTAGGTGGCCTCGAGCGCGAGTGGGGTGATGGTGTCCGCGGCACAGAAGGGGCCGGCCGCGAGCCGCCGGTCTCCGTAGGGCGACTCCACCATGTTGGACAGCGGCAGCGGCTTCTGCACCATCATATCCTTTCCCATTTGATGTATATAAGGGACGGTGATAGGATTCGATGGGGTTCGCTTCTTGCCTACGGACTGCAAGTCATGGCCGGGTGGGCGAGGGCAGACGCTAGCAGGGCTCCGGGTATCCGCACGCAGTTCACTCGGGAGTACACGAGGCAAAATGTTCACGTCTGTCGACATGGTAGCCTAGTTGCAATACTAATGGAGAGGTGAATACGTGCACAGGAAGGGAAAAAAAACGGTGATCGTTTAACAACAAGAGTTCTATCGCTTATTCGCTTACAATCTGTATAAATGTACAAACGAGAGGGGAAAAAGGGAGAAAAAAACGGCACAGCGACTAAAAGGAAAAAAAAGAAAAAAAGAAAAAACGCGGAGCTAAATAGAAGCGTGCCCCTCGTGTTCCTTTTCTTAGTATTTCCTTTTTTTGATAACTAAAAAAAGTGAATACTTTAAAAAAAGAAAAACAGAAAAAAAAGATTTCTAGTAAGAAAAAAATGGAAGGGGAAGAGGTGACATGGATAAAAATGATCGGTTTCAGTGGATTTAGCATAGTAAAACTGGAGACACACAAATCAGTGACCGCCCACAGACAACAAAAAAAAAGATTATGCTCGCAAATACAGAAGCTAGAGAAGAGAAAAGGGATGAAACAATTACTACATGTCAACATATGTAAAGTGCATAAATGTACGGTCACATAAAAAAGGGGAAAAAGAATCTAATTCAATGAACAGCGAAAAGGGATTGAAAGAGAACCACTAAAAGAACTACCGGAAAGAGAGAAATTACAAGAATGATAACACAAATTGAAATAACAACAATGAAGAAGAAAAAACGCCAGCCAGATAAGCATTCACAAAGTGACAAAAAAAATACATATAAAATGAACACTACCACTTGTAACTCTACTAAAGAGTACGGCATGCAACAAAAATAATAAACCAAAGAAAGAAGAAAAGTACGGCAAATGGAATAAAAGGGAATACATGAAGGAAGAGAAAACAACAAAAACAAACACAAATGAACAACAACACCAAAAAAAAAAGACAAAAAAAGGCTAATCCTACAGCAGGTGGGATAGTTCACATCCTTTGCACTCTGTAGTGGTGACAAGTCTCGAGTTAGAGTCGGCTCAGTGACTACTGTATGTTCTATTAGTTTGTTATTTCTCTCTCTCTCTCTTTCTTGCATCTTCATTACTCTTCTTTCAGTGATTCGTTAATTGTTGAGTTTTTTTTTTCTCTATTCAATACCGGTAGAGTACTATTTTGAAGATTCATGCCTACTTTACATCGCCCTTTATCCATTCATCTTGCTTTTTTTTTCTTCTGTTTTTCGTTTCTTTGAGGTTCCTTCTTCCTTCTTCTTCTCTCTCCGTCTCTATTTATATCTCTTTTGCACGCACATACACACAGTTTTTTTTTTTTTCTTCGTGTCTTCGTCAAGTTAATGGGATCCTCTTCTGCATAAACGGGTCGGCACTTTAAACATAGGAAAGTGTTTCTAATGCAGCAAAGAACCGTGAACAGTCATCGCGAATTAAAGAAGAAGAAAAAAACAGGAAAACGATCATCTACGCTTTGAAAAAAAAAATGTGGGAAAGAAAAGAATCACGCAAAAGAGAGAGAGCAAGAAAAAAAAAAAGTACGCTCAGCGCGACGAGGATGATACCGCTGCTTCTGGGATGAAGTCTCTATTACTAGCGTGACGCTTCGCAGTCGATGACCCCCGTGCAAAGTAAACTAACATGGCCGTCACATTGTCGGTGCTGCCGTTGTCCAGCGCGGCCCGCACAAGCTCCTCGGCTATGGAC
The DNA here is from genome assembly GCA_000482145.1 of Strigomonas culicis. Lineage (NCBI taxonomy): Eukaryota > Euglenozoa > Kinetoplastea > Trypanosomatida > Trypanosomatidae > Strigomonas > Strigomonas culicis. The sequence goes on from AUXH01000069.1 coordinate 36,370, forward strand.
TGCGCAGTCTGCTTCTCAGCGAAGCGCCGTGTGCAGAAGTCCACCACTCGGTCGTACGTCATGACGTCCCACAAGCCGTCGCACCCTATCACGATGAACTCGTCTTCACTCGTGAGCTGCACCGTCTTGGTGGCCGGCTCGGCGATGACGCCGGAGGGCTTGCCGTGCGTGAATTCTTCCAGCTTGAAGCCGGCATCGCCAATCGCGCGGGTGACGGCCAAGCTCAGCACGCTTGGGTTGAATTGGGGATGCCCTACGCGGTTCTGGAAGATCTTCCCCCCTGCCGCGCGCACCCGCTCCATCTCGGACGGGTTGTTCTTGAGGTTGTGCTTCACCGTGAGGACTACAGGGGTGTCGTTGCGGCACAGGACCGCCTCGCAGTCGCCTACGTTGCCTATCACCAGCTTGTCGTCTATCACGAGCGCGACGGCGCACACACAGCCCGACTCGTTCGTGTCCACATCAGCGCCGTACAGGAAGTCGTGGTCCGCCTGCACAATACCGTCGCGGATGGCCTTCTCCGGGTTCGACCGTATCTCTGGGTGGCCTACAATAAGGGCGTGCAGGTGGTCGCGCAGGTACTCGGCGCAGGAGGTGCCGCCGTGGCCGTCGTACACCGCGAAGAAGGGGATGCCCTCCGCCAGCATCGTGTGCTGGTCCTCCATCGTCGGACGACTGCCCTGCTCCGCCGTCACGCCGTAGTCCAGCACCTGCGCAAACGCCTGCCGGCGCGCGCTGCTGATGCGCTGCAGCGACTGCTCCACGTCGAAGGCAACGTCGGGGCTGGCGCGTTGGCCGCCACGTGGGGCGAGGTGCTGCTCCGCCTCGCTGGTGCTGGTTGGCGCCTCCACGTGCGTCATGGCCGGCATGGTGCTGCTTCCCGTGTCCGCGACCGCCGGCGTGGGTTTCGTCTTGCTGCTAAGGCGGTGCTTCTGAATAGGGGTGCCGCCCGTCTCCTCTGCCGAGAGCCGGTTCAGAGTGGCGGCGGGCTTGTGTGCTGGCTGTTCGCTCATAAGAGATAAGAGCAGAACACTGAAAATAACAATAATAATAATAACAGGACCTATATTAATAGAAACAAAAACAAAATACTAGCAACAACGATGGTATCACTAGTATTTGTGTTTTCGGTTTTTTTTTCTCTTTTTTTTTCTATTCTGTTTTCCGTTTTTTGCCTTTCGGACTAGAACTTGGTAAGATGTAACAAGAAGAAAAAAACAAAGAGAGGACTTATAAGAAGAAATGTAGGAGAAAAGACAATGAAAAGAGTTGATTGACAAACAGCAGAAATCTGAAGGGACGACAAGTTGCTCAATGAGCTTTCTATTAACATCACGAGTATTGTTGTTCCCGCATGAAGATTATTAAAGTAGACAGTACGCGTTCGGCCATTGAATTATCAATCTTTGGCTGTTTAACATTCAACAATAAGATGAAGTAGAGAAAGATGTGTGAGAAGGCACGATAAAAGGGAGAAAAAAGGAGTATTTTAATACAAAGCAAAGATCATGCATGTACGCAAACAGAACGGTATTATAAATTTGAAACACGATACTCCCTCGAAACCGAAGAGAATATGGGTTTGTCTCTCTCCCTCTCTCTTTCATTCATTTGTTTCTTCTCTACAACGCAACAGTGCGTTGGAGGCAGCCCACACACAACCCCAGCGCAGTCTCTTCCGGCATGCTGCAATGGAGATTGAGCTCGCTCCAGCAGGACCGCAAAAACCCACCAATGGAGTGCTCCTCAATATCACTGGGCAGTACGCGAAGCAGACCAAAGAAGAGGGAGGCGCTTTGGTGATAGAGAGCGGAATGCTCCTTTGAGAGCGCCAATGTACAGCGCACTGTCAACACGTGCGTCAGGTACAGCCATTCAAAAAAGACCCTTTTGCGCTCATTTGCGCTTCGTGTGGAGGAGTACGTCACACCGCGAGCGCTGATATCCGTGCAGAGGCACGCTTTAAAAACGTCCTTGAACGACTTGTTCTCGAGGACGCAGTCCCGTCGGTTAGAGTCTGCGTGGGAGATGGAAGCGCGTCTGCTCTCGGAGCCCTCCTTCTCCGCTGACAGGACAGACGTCGACTCCTCATTCATACAATAATCGCGTGCTTCCGTCATTGTGTGCAACATCAAGTCCGCCTTCTCTGCCACGAGTGGCTCGGTCGTGCGTCTGAACTCCTCGCCGAGGCAGTTAAGGATCAAGTCGACGAGTACGAATTTAAACGGAGTCAGTAGGAGGTACTCGATGGGGCGCATGGAAGCCTCATCAACGGTCTTGTCTTCTGTCACTACCGCACACTCCAGTAACTGCGAAAACCCCTCAATGTCCTGCGTGATCAGCGTGTAGTGCGTGATGCCGAACATGATGTGGCGATAAGCGCTGAAAAGCATCAACTGCATCTCTCGGTTGGTCTTGCTACCCATCACAAAGCCCTCGGCGGTGGGGAGTAAGCCCTTCACAAAGCAATCAGATACACTTTGTTGGATGTATATGGTGAGACTGCACGCGTCAGGCACCACCTCCTTCTTGAACAAAAACGATGGAAATCGAATCTTCGAAGATCCAACCGTTTCGGACGAGTGGAGCTCTGTCCAGCCGGCACTGCGCTTCAAGTGAACGATATCGAGCCTGCCGATCTGCTTGTTCTCGTGCAAGAGACCCAGAAAGAAAGGGTCCACCTGCTCCGTCAGCCACGTGTAATCACACGTTTCGTGCGCATGGGTGAAAAAGCTCGTCGGCTGCGAAGCAAAGTCAAATGAGGCAAACAAAGCGGGCGTATCGTCGCTCGCGCTGCCATTCCGCGCTTCGTGCACGGCCTCCATGATATCCTCGCAAATGCGGACAACGATATCAACGAAGTCGCATGCGAACGGCTCTGCACTCATGTCGGTGCGCAAAATGATAGAGACAAGTGTTTCACAGGCAAGGCGTAGCGTGCGTGAGCGGCTCGCACACGCGGAGAACATGCCGCGAAGTGCCAGTGACAGTAAAATGCGATAGTCCATCCGGTCCAGTGCAGTGCTATCCTTTGCCGGTACTTGCGTGGCGAGCGTCTGGAGCACAGGACACAGCATGCCGTGGAAGAGTGACACGAGAACGTCATCGGAGAAGGTCTCGCCGTAAAGCTTGAGAAGGTACCACATGCAGGAGATGGTGTGGGCCCGGACGCGCACGGACTCGTGGATCACCAAGATCGGCACCATGCCCTCAAAGAGCGAACACCACAGATGGTACACCGTCTTGTTTGTGAAGGTCGATGGCTTGTTGAGCAGGTTGCTTGACGTCAAAGGCTCCGGCGCCAGCGTGACACGCGTGAAGTGCCGGTCAAGGGTTTGTGCGGTGAGCGTTCCCACACGGGCCGATCGAAAGCGAGACGCCCACCGCAGCACTTCCTCTGCCGTGGTCACATCGGAGGGAGGCGGCTCCAGGCCGTACTGGAGCCAGTGGCCGCAGGCGACCAGGTACGACACAGCGCTCAGCGCAATGGTTTCCGTCCCGCAGGAAAACGAGGTGAGACAGAAAATCAAGTCGCCGAAGCAATCCTTTATGTAGTCAATGTGCCGTGACATGATACGCACACATTCCCTCCATGCTGTTTCGGCCACCTGCGGATACACCGCCGCGTGACTGAGGCAGGAAAACGCGATATGCCAGCCGCTCGCCAGATGCGCCGCACGGAGGTCGATTAGCTCAGCGATAATGTCAATCACTCGGAGTCGCACCTGTGTATCCGTGTTGGCCGTCAAAATAGCCTCGAAGGGCCGAAGAACGTCTTTTTGGAAGGTGTAGTTTGAGAGCTCTTCCAGCATCAAGTACGACAGGGCAATCAGACGAAGACCGTCCAGCACGGGGAGGGCCACGTCGGCAGACATCTCCCCGGCATTCACAAAGACCACGCTCGCGTTGGACCACAGGTCGCGCCACTGCAGTCGACTGGAGATGGACGCACAGATGTTTACAAAGTCAAACAGCTTCGTGACGGAAAAGGTACGCCGGCACTGCAGCTCCTTTTGACACACCAGCGCCAAGCCGTTTGCCATTTGCATCTGCGCCAGTGACGGATAGCGCGACGCATCAAAGATCTTCTCCAACCAGAGATCCACGGGTTGGTCTTTTCGAATATCGCGTATAGAGCTCAATATCTGAATGCGATTCGGCACAGAGGAAGCCTCAATGCTGCGTGGGACTTCTTGAAGGTTACCAAACCATGTGTCGGGTGGGGTCGATTTTGTAGACGGATTGAAAGTCTGGCTGCTACTGGATTTTTGTTGCCTCACCAGACGTGCATTTTGGCGCCGCCACATACCGTCGGACCCGTTCGCCAATGCATCTAGTAACGACACTGCCGAGTACCCTGCCTGCCATCCACGGGAAGTAAAGTAAGCGCCATAGGCAATGAATAGATTGAGGAACGCATTAAGAAGCTGCAGTCTTGCCCGCGACATGGACTTGCGCACCGAGATGCGCGGCTCCGTGTACGACTCCACATACACGGTCTGGCTCAGCTCCGTCAAGTCGTAGCAGTGCTCTAGCAACATGTCAGTGTGCCCCATATTACCGAACAAACAGCACACGCGCATCGTGTTCTTCAGTCCTTGCAGGAGATTCTGGTAGTAATTCTCACTCTGTGTGCTTTGCATGTATTGAGCAACTCGCTCGTTCAGTGAAATCGTGCTGTCTTTCGCCGTCGCGCTGCCTGGTGTAGCCGCCGAGTTACCCACACCCGAGATAGCCGTGGAGGAGGGATCATAGGACTCAGCACTTTCGTATAAATCTTCCAAGGACGCGACCAGAAGGATGCACAGCAAGTCTACCGTAATTTCCCACATGGGCAACGCGTTCTCGATACTGGTGGCGGACAAGAAAATGCCTGGCATGCTGGATTGGGTACCCTGTAGCGCGCTCATCACCTCCTTCAACGCCCCCTTGAGCTCCTCCTGATACAGCTCCTCGCGTTTGCGGCTGGATGAGCCAAAGAAAATACCAGCCGCGTTCATCGGTAGCAATACCTTGTCTGTGAAGGCAGCCGCGATGGGTGACAAATGACGCAGAATAGGAATGGATTCCAATACATTGGAACGGCTCTTATTAGCGTCCTCCTCGTCCGTTAGATGGTCAGCCACATTCTGCGGAGATGACACGCTGCATTTCGTCGACGGTCGGAGAACAATTTCTCGCTTTGTGATGCGGTCATAAATGCCTTTCAGAAGGTTCATATCCAAGTCATTCCCCTCGTCGATGCCCTTGTTGTTCTTGACAAAACTCTCAAATGTCATCTTGTTCTTTACATGTCGACTGTGTGCATCCGTGTTCAGCATGCAAATTGAAAAGGACAGCACAAAGGCTGTATCCGCAGAAGAGAAAACGGTCGGGTTTTGATGGCAGTAGTGAGACGCAAAAAGCTCCATCGTGCGATCCACCACCTGGGCCTCACCCAGTAGCTTGAACCCGCCTAAAAACAAACGCAGTGCCTCATCTAAGCTCAGCTTGGTGAAGTCATGTAACTTAATCCAAGCTTCGAAAATGGCCTTTGTCGTATTGTCACGGTAGCACTTCGAAAAGTAGTCACCCAAAATCACCTTGTCGATAAAGTCTTCGTTTTCCTTCAAGAATTCGGCGGTGCGTTTCGCCACACTGCTCTCACTGGTCTCACCTGCGTCCGTGCCGACCTCTTCCGCACCGGCGTGCGTCTCGTCCTTCTCGTTGCGCTTATCCTCACCGCTCGCATCCGCCTTCTCATCCGTTGGTGGACTTGGATCACCGTCGTCCGGGCGCTGCTGCTCTCCCGTTGCGATAGGCGCGGCCTCCTCCTCCGCCCCAGCCGCCGCGGCCAGTGGCTCCTCTCTGGGCGCAGGATGCGGCGTCGCGTTGGGATCTCGGTGGTTTGTGTTGCCTTCATCCTTGTCAGGGAGGTCATTGCTGTCTGTCATGCTTGGCTGGAGAACCAAAATGGAGCTATTAAGAAACTCAATCGCGCTTTTAGGAGAGGCCTTGTTATTAAACAAGTATAAAAAACTCTTAAAGGCGTCCTTGTAGCGCCGTGCTTCAAGAAATTTCTGGTTTTGCGTGAGCATGGTATCGGAGCGACCGTTCACCTCCTCTTGTACATCCATGTTATCCGGAATGCTTTCGTACGTGCCGCTTGAGTGGAGCAGAGTGGTCACCACGTCGCTTGCAATAGGGGCCGACCTCGACTCGTCCGCGCCAAAGTCAAAGCGCTCGATCCACTGGATATTGGACTCTGAGACGAGCAACAGTGTGAGGAGCGCCTTACGGCGCAACGGTTGTGGAACAGGCCACTCCAGTCGCACCGTCAGTTTGTTGTCCAGGTCGTTGTACCGTGGCCGGGCGGACGTGTCCGATGCTTTGCTTGTGGGCCGCGCTAAAGCACCCAAGTAGTGAATCATTTCCTCGTAAACACTTAAAGAGTGCGTGTTACAGTCGTAGTTGAGAAAGAGACTGATGAGGTTGTGCGGCTCTTCAATATAGCTTTGGAAAGCATCAATAACGAGAGATTTCTGCGCCACCGTTGTGAATTTTGAGTCCAGAACACGAAAGTATACGTGACGGAAAATGGTGTATGTCTCGTTCACTAACTGAGCCCCAAAACGCAACTCACACGTCAGCAGAATGTTAAGCGAAAGACGAAAAACTTCAAAGTCACTCGACAGAGACGCACGCACCGCCGCCGGAATAAGTGAGTTCTTTATGCAGTCGATAACGTTGCTCTTGTTCCTGAAGGCGGGACCGCCGTTCACCGTCAAATACAGTGCGATGTTGAGAGCGGTCACTAGAGTTAAGTAGCTTTTGTTGAAACGCATATCATCGTCTGAGGTGCCGGTGAGGCGAACGCCTTCATTCGTATCGCCGCTGGTAGACGGACCAGAGACCTCACCCGTTGCAGAAGGTGTTGCGGTGGAGGGCGACAGAGATAAAGGTGCGTTACGCGCAATGCTGCTGCACAGCTCCAGCACGTTTGTAAGATCGAGCACATAGCTGCCCCGATCATCGCTCGCCGCATGTTGCTCTCGCTTGGCGCCACAGCTAGCTGCTGGGGCGATGGGACTCCCCTCCTCCGCACCCTTGCTTGCCTCTCTGTGCTCTGCTTTGCCTAACGGGCTCTCACTCATACTATCGTCGAGAACACTGCGGTGGCGCTCCACGGACTGAGATATGGATTTGACAATTAAGTGAATGACGCGCTTCACTTCGTCTAACAGTATTGATGAGGTGGCTGGCCGTGAAAGAAAGGAAAAAAGAAGTCGCAATACCTTCATCAATCGGTCCGCGTGCATGGACAGCAAATTAGACCTGAAATGTGGAGTGTTGGAGCAGTCCAAGCGACTTAAATGAGGCACTGCCGCCGCCAGAAGCGTATTGATAAACACGAACTGTAGCTTCTCCGTGGTATCTTTTGAGAAGACAGAGTCTGTCGCCGCCAAAACGGCATCCTCCAGGGCGATACGGACATTCCGCTTTGACGCACTTGCCATGCTTGACGAGTCGACTTGCGCTGTTTTCTTTGTTTGGCCAATCAATTTTAGGAAGAATTTAGAACCGCCAGAATTGGATGACGAGAATGTGTATAGTGGTACGGCGGCTTCTAAGTGGAGCGGCACGATACCAGAATGGAGCACCGCCGCCGCCAACTCCAGCGACGCCATTAACAGCCGGGAAGAGCCTTTTGCAATGCTGCCCCCACCACTTTCACGATCACCGATAAGCGTGACACAACAAGCGTAGCACAGTTGGTTGATATCATCCGCCGATTTCAGGAAGTTAGAAACGGTATACAGCTCCTCCAAGTGCTCCGCGCTAGGCGTGCCAACCGCCGGTTGTGCCACAGGGGGCATGCTCGCACCCACTTTATTCTCCTTGCTCGCTTGCACACTGCCCACGTCAGAGGAAACGGTCTCCTCGCGGCCCTCCCGAGGCGCACTTCTCGCTCTTGACAAGTCCTTTTCGGTGCTGCTGTGCTTCGGTGGAAAAGCACTCTGAACATACTTTTTTAAGTTCCTTGTAACAGAATACAAAACCAAACGTTCTTTATTACTATTCTTCTCCTCGGTTAATACCGCCTCACACGAATTGAGAATATCACGAAACTCCTTTTCGAGGAACATGTTGCGTGTAAAGTTCTAGAGAAAAAACGAACAATAACAGTAGTCACAATGACAAAAAGTTTGTACTACGGAAAAACCAAAAACTAATAAAACCTAAAAACGATATTTTCTTAAAGAAGAACAGAACAGAAAAGAAATCGAAGCATTTGATAATTGAACAGTATTCACCTTCTCCCCATTATGTACATCGAAAGAACAGAAAAGCCTGCGACAAAGTACCTCAAACCAGACAACAGATATTTAATAAATACATAATCATAGCAATCACTGAAAAATACAATTCGGTAAAAAAAAAAAGAAAAAAAGAATACTATGAAAAACACCACTAGTGTGCACTAAAGGAAGAGTACTCAGCGCGAATTGAGTTCAGCTCGTCAGGCGACATCTTTTTTCCACTCGTCAATGATTCGATTGTCCGCTTGAGACAGCGCCGGAGGCGCTCCGTCGCAACTTCACGCTGGCGATCCGTCTCTCTCCACAACTGCTCCGCTTTGTTGTGCGTCTCTTGCAGCACCGTCACTTTAGCAGAAGACTCCGCAAGGGCTTCCTCCAGTAGGAGACGCTCGGTCTCCATCTCAGCAAACTGGGCGAGCAGTGCTTCCTTGTCACTGCTCATTTCGAGCGTGGATTGCTGCGCGCGCAGCCGATCATTCTCGCGCTGAAGGCGGAAGATCTCTGCATCCGATTCTGTACGTTGCTGGATACCGGTCAAATCAGATTCGCGTGCCTCTTGCAGCATCGTTGTCATCTCCTCCAGGCGCTCTAGGGCGTCAGAAGCCTCGTGCCTCCGTGATTCCAACTCAGCCTCCAGCTCGCGCATCTCATCTTCATGCTCATCGATCAAGACATCCATGCCTTCACGCATTTCATCTAGTTCATCGCTCTTCACCTTTAAGCGTGCCTCCGCAGCCGACAGGGCCTCTCGAAGTCGACTCTCCTCTTGGCACGTCCCTTCTCGATTTGCGTTGTCCTTCTCCAATTGGTCGCGCAAGCGGTTCACCTGGTCTTGCAGCAGCGCCACCTGTTTACCGTGTTCCTCGGCTTCACCTCTCCGCGCCTCCTGCAGCTCAAACAGCTCTTGGTCACGAGCGGCCAGCTGCTGCAGCAGCTCCTTCTCCTCCTCGCGATTCTGCTTCTGTACGATTTCATCCAAATCATAAATGATTTGAGTGTACTGCACTGTCTTGCCCCTCAATTCATCTACAAGGTCAGTGCAATGCTCCTTCAGAGCTTCTAAATCAGCTTGTGCCTCAGCCGCCTCCTTTCGAGCATACGCAGCACGATCCTCAGCATCCCGTAGAGAGGAACGTAGACTCTCGATCTCTAGCCTTGCGGCATCCAGCTGCTTGTCAGCGGCTAGCATCTCCTTCTTCAGGAGTCTGTGTTCTTCAGCCAAGTTTGCCTCATCATCCCGCTTGGCGCGCGCTGCCGCTAGCTCCAGTCTCAGTGCTTCCAGCTCCTCTTCCTTCGCAGCGAGCTGGGCCACGGCGTCTCGCTGCGCGTCGCGCGCAGTACCAAGCACCTCCGCGAACTCCTCCAGCTTCGTCAGGCCCTCTTCATTGGTCGCGTCGGCGTCGTTGAACATCTGCATCAGCTCGTCCATCCGCTCCATCATAGTGTCCAGCTTCTTCTGCAGACGCACAGCCTCGGCACGGGATACCCCTTCCTCCTTCGTCAGCCGCTCTTCCTCTTGAGCGAAGACGTCGCGCTGTCGCTCCAGCTCCTCCTCCAGCTCGGCAACACGCACTAGCGCAGCCTTCTCGCCCTCCCGTGCCGCCCCAAGCGAGTCCACTAGCTTCTCCAGCTGCTCCATCGCCGCAACCTGGTCGCTGTCTGCGTCCAGAGACACCAGCGCCTCGTGCAGCCGCTTCTTTAGACGACCCTCCGAACGTGCCACCGCATCCAGCTCACTTTGCAGCGTCTCGTAGGCCATCTGCCGATCCATCAAGTCCGCCTTCAGCGCTACGCTCTCATCCTGCAGCGCCTCGTTAGCGGCCTGTTGCTCCGCAAGGTCCTCTTTCAGCACCTCGTTTTCACTCCTCAAGTCTTGGTTCGCCGCCTGCTGATCCGCAAGTTTGCATTGTACCATCGCCAGCACACCACTCTGCGCGTCTGCGGCAGCATTGAGCCGCTTCCCCTCGTTCTCCTGAGCGCACAACTGCTCCTGAAAGGCACCGTTCTCCGCAAGCACCTCCTCCAGTTCGTTTCGAATCCCCTCATTCTCCTCCTTCAGTGTTTCCATATCCGCCTCTAGATCCATCAGATCCGCCTTGACGTTCTGCTGTGCATCCTCGAGCTTCTCCACAGTGCTTCTCTCTTGCGCAAGTTCCATCCTCAGACACTCGTTCTCTCTCCGCAGTGCCTCGTTCCCTGCCTGCTCCTCGGCAAGCCTGTCGATAAGGTCCTTCTCCTCCACCTCCTTCTCGACTCGCATTGCTTCATTCACCGTATTTTGCTCCGCACAGTCATTCCTCAACCCCGTATTTTCACTCTGCAGAACTTCAATCATAGCGTCTTGCTTCACGAGCTCATCCTTCAGAGCCTGGATCTCGGTCTCGAGGATTTCATTTGCGGCCTGTTGCTCTGCCAGATCAGCTTCGAGGCTTCCATGCTCTACCTGCAGGGTCTCCTTACTTTCCTCTTGTTCGGCCAGCTCAGACTGCAGGGCGTCGTTTGTACGCTGCAGCGCCTCCACGGCGGCCTGCTGCTCCGCAAGGTCTCTCCGCAGCGCCTCCACGGCGGCCTGCTGCTCCGCAAGACTATCCTTCAGGGCCTTATTCTCGCTCTGGAAAGCGTCTATGGCAGCCTGCTGCTCCGCCACGTCACACCTCAGCGTTTCGCTCTCGTTGTGGAGTGCTTCCGCAGCGGTGTCTTGC